>NQII01006857.1:65796-91452 GCA_002778355.1 Clitarchus hookeri | reverse complement strand
AATTTATGCATTATTGTCGGCGCGCGCCGAGATAAAGTCGCGAAAATTGGTTGGCGCCCGGGTATAATAGGATTTACACACTGGCATAATGGCGGCCCGCGCCGTGCCATCTTCCGAGGGCTTCTTTTTTTCATTTTTGCCCCCACGATTTCCTTTCCTCGCTTCCTCTCCGTCTATTTCTCGAGAACGAAAGAGAAGAAAGATGGAGCCGGGAGCGGGATGGAAAAATACACAGGCGCGGAAGATAAAGAAAGGAAAGGAAAAAAGTAAGTTGTGGTTGCTTGAAATGTGGAGGCATTGTGAAGATATGAGACTTATCTGAGGGCGACATGGAATAGAAAGCGAAGAAAAAGGAAATGAAAGAACCGGGCTGATAGTATAGTGTCTATTATATGGCGCTCGTGAGCGGGGTGAGGCGGTTGTATCGCGACGGGGGAAAAGAGAGAGGCAGATCTGCCGCCCTAAAAACCTTCATAAAGCGGCGAGAGAAAGAAAGGCGAAAGGCATATTCCTGGAGAGAAGGGAGGTCGTAAAAGCGATTGTGTTGGGCTGCGATTCCTCCTCTGGTCGCGCCAGAAGCTGGCAGACCTTCGTCCGCTCCTTCCTGCCTGATCAGACGACATTGCACTTGGCGATGCGACGAGTCGAACCAAGTCGATTCCGTGGTTGACGAGGTACTACTCGACCACGCCAAGTGTGCATCCGGAAAATATGTGACCTACACAAGGTCACGCCGTTATCTCCCTTCTCTCTTACTCAACCCTTCCTTCCCCGCGGGGTCGCGGTGGTGTAGTGGTTAGACTACTCGGCTCCCACCTAGGCGGACCGGGTTCGATTCCCGGTGGGGCCGCCCCCGGATTTTCGCTCGTGGGAATCGTGCCGGATGATGCCTGCTGGTCGGCGGGTTTTCTCGGGGACCTCTCACTCTCCACTCGAGTGTCGCAATGATCGAAGTTGTGGCACAAAGTGTTGATGTTTCCGAGTAGGTTGACATCTGCTAGTAACGTTAGTGTATTTGAGTACACCAACATACAGTTACGAGACGCCAGGGAATGGAGTTCTTTATAATAATAAAATAACTAACATATTAACAGCATTAAAATTTACCTCCACTATTATTCTTATTATTCTCAGTGAGCGCAATATTTAATGTACATCTCAATTTTGATTACAGTCCTTGCCGCCGTCTCTATATTGGTTACAGTCAATTCACACTCATTATTTACACACATTCAATCTGTTTATTGTCATAATTCCAAACGTATTACACTCACGTATGCAGTCCAGAACTCTCGCCGCCACTCGTCGCTCTGCTGGCTCGTCGCTTCTCTGTCTTCGCACGCCTACAGCTTAAGATCGCACCCGTGTGATTGTGGAAATAGCTATGAAGATGGGGTTGTTACTGGGGAAAGAAATATAACATGATATGCAAACAGAATGGATATCCCAAGTAGGTTTTAATGAGAAAATAGTGATTCGCCCACACTCGAGGTAACGTCCTACTCGGGATGATACCATGACGAGAAATGGTCGTAACACTGTAATTTTGAATTAACAAGTCTTAACCACGAGAGAGTGAGAGTTAATATTTTCCCAACTTAATTGATTTNTAACCACGAGAGAGTGAGAGTTAATATTTTCCCAACTTAATTGATTTATTTAAGGGAGCTGATGAATCGGTTTTTTTCTCCTGCTAGGATAGTAGGTGAAGCAGTACTTTTGCTTTCTTTTGATACTCGTTTATAATCGGCATCNCGAGGTAACGTCCTACTCGGGATGATACCATGACGAGAAATGGTCGTAACACTGTAATTTTGAATTAACAAGTCTTGACCACGAGAGAGTGAGAGTTAATATTTTCCCAACTTAATTGATTTATTTAAGGGAGCTGATGAATCAGTTTTTTTCTCCTGCTAGGATAGTAGGTGAAGCAGTACTTTTGCTTTCTTTTGATACTCGTTTATAATCGGCATCNGGTTTTTTTCTCCTGCTAGGATAGTAGGTGAAGCAGTACTTTTGCTTTCTTTTGATACTCGTTTATAATCGGCATCATTTTTTTTAAGTATCTGGCAGATCCATTAAGTTAATTTTGAGGTTTTTTTCCTATTACGTATATGGTTTATGAGAAATTTTATAAATTTAAATAAACATCCAATTTAGTTCACTGCCAATTTAACACCGAGATAATAGTACGTATTTCCACCGCCATATGTCAGCCACGGCGCGAATGTAGCTGAGACAACCTTTCCCAGAAGGTTACTCGCAACTGGTTTGTTGTAAAACCTCACAAATAAACGGCTCCCTGAATAAATATGTTTTGTTGAATGAAACAAAGTTTGTCTGGCGCAACTTAATTAATGGTTTGTAAAGGCGCAATTAAATCATTTTGTTGTAGAAACCTAACAATTTTGTTGTTATAATTTGGTGGCCCCAAACTCTAAGAATTGGTTGGCGCAACTTAAGGTTTGTATGGCTGTATATATATACACAATGTGTGTATATAAACACTGTGTATATGTACAGCTATATATATATATATAAGTTTCAGTTATCATACAACGTACGTAAATAAATACTTATTTCAAGTTTTACAGCTTTACTTATTAGTTTCCTGCTAAACTTGTTCTGTTGGGATTTTTATACATTTATTAAGCAACAATCACTGCACCAACAAACAATGTTGCATTCTAATTGTCGCAAAGATTACAAACAAACTCTAGAACTGTATCTTCGAACGAAGGCAGTCAAACGAGTGGCTGGCCAATGAAATACGTGCAGTTGATTCAACTATATATTTTGTTGGCTGTCTATTTTCTTTTGGGCCAACACATAGATTCTATTTGTTCAAATGTACATTTTTCTAAATGAACAAAATCCGTTTTGTTGCTTTTCAAGTTATGTTAACTCAACAAAATACTTTGCTGGGGCTACTAAATATGTTTTTGGCCATACACAATTTTTTTCTTGGCTGGAAAAAATCTCCCTCTCACTACTCGCCATTTTTTGAACACGTAGTTTTGACAATTCTTGTGGTATTTCGTGAGTTAATGCCGACGAAATGCGCAGAAGACGTTCAGTCTAACTCATCCTTATCTGTCGTTTCAGGAGGACATCGCACTACATTTTCTCGGTTTTGTTCGTCTTCCTTTACTTCTCTGTATCTCATGGGTTTTTTTTTTTTTACATTATCGAGAAGTACGCCCTTTCTTCTGCCCCTTGCTCCCTTTCTTCTACTCTTCCGTCCGTNCGCACTACATTTTCTCGGTTTTGTTCGTCTTCCTTTACTTCTCTGTATCTCATGGGTTTTTTTTTTTTACATTATCGAGAAGTACGCCCTTTCTTCTGCCCCTTGCTCCCTTTCTTCTACTCTTCCGTCCGTGATATTTTTGCTGCAGACAATTTCTATGCAAGACACTGTACGCCCCAACCAAGATGATTGTCTCATAAATACGCTCATTAGTTTTCTTTGCTCTATTGTTAAGTTATTATTTCTTCATTTTTAATTTTATCAGTCCATTTCAAGTTAATTCGTTTTCTTCACATCGATACCTCAAGACCAAATATAGTATATAATTATCTTTCTTCTTTATTTTGGCTTGTCAGTCAGTCGTTGCCATAAAACACGAACCACTCTTTATATAAAACACTAAGCCGATAACTTCCTCATCTCAAACGGAATACAAGATGTCGGCGACACTTTCAAGCCGCCTTCAGAAGCTCGCTTTCCATACCTATCCAACTTTGTATTTCCTCACTGCAGCTTATTGTATAATCCAAGCAATCAAGNCACTTTCAAGCCGCCTTCAGAAGCTCGCTTTCCATACCTATCCAACTTTGTATTTCCTCACTGCAGCTTATTGTATAATCCAAGCAATCAAGATTTCCGTATACTTACGTACATTAGTTCACTTGCTCGCATTCTTCCTTTCCAGTCTTCCCTGCAGGACAGGAACATCACTCAATGTTCTAGTTTCGATAAACCTCTATTTAGAAGAAAATTACAACGAAGATTGTTCAGCAACAAAGACGAAATACAAGCGAACGCAAGGGAAACTGGGCGTTAGTGTGTCAGATCGAAGTACGCCAAGCGAACGCAAGGGAAACTGGGCGTTAGTGTGTCAGATCGAAGTACGCCAAGCGAACGCAAGGGAAACTGGGCGTTAGTGTGTCAGATCGAAGTACGCGAGTAAAGTCAGTGGAAGTATCCACTTTGTGAAATGTCAACACTTTGCTCATTACAGCAATGCATAATAACTATAACCGCATAGCGTCAATGCACATGTGCCGTAATTATCCGCCAAACTATATTGTTTCATGATGATTCTCCGAGAGCGTACAAATGGCAAACAGTGAGATATAAAGTAAATAATTAATTGCATTTCAGACCTGATTTTTTATTCCCGTACTATAATTTTATTTTTCAGTAAATTTCAAAAAGTAGTTATAAATTTTTATAGCAAAAAATTATTAAATCTGATTGGGTACGATTGGGTAATAAATAGTTCTAAAATTAAGTGAACATATTTGTAACATTATAGTTTAGATCGATATTCTTTAAGCCATGAACATTGAAAATTAGCTGGATGTTAATAAAGTATAATGCCAATACAAATATAATCACCTTTTCAAAGACTTTACTACTCTACTAAATAACGTAATCAATAAACGGGNGTATAATGCCAATACAAATATAATCACCTTTTCAAAGACTTTACTACTCTACTAAATAACGTAATCAATAAACGGGTAATTAGAGCCGAAAACCCTTCGGAAATGTAATAACTAACTTTTACTTATCTAACGTAGAGAAGAACACTACCACATCAGCAGCCGACTATCATCTCTGTATTNTGTAATAACTAACTTTTACTTATCTAACGTAGAGAAGAACACTACCACATCAGCAGCCGACTATCATCTCTGTATTATTACTGTTATTATTTTTTTTGGATAAGCTCTGAAGGAATATTTCTCGAAGTGAAACTTACGAGTGAGAGACTATTTGTGATTGTTTGAAGTATGAGATTGTGTCGCCGGATAACGCAGTAATGGCTCTTGTGAAGCACCGACTGGCATAATTGCCTCTTGGAAAATTCTGTTTCCTTAATAAACACGCGGAAGGCGAGGGTGTGTGTAATTAAACCCCCGGCTACGACCTTATCGAACACGCGAGAAGAACTGCGAAGTTCCTCCCAAGTTTGTCTCGCGAGAATATACCGCAGCTGGGGGGAGAAATTCCGAAGGTTAACACTTTTTTTTTTTTTTTCCCTTAGCAACTCCGCGTCCTTGTTTCAAGAGGTTCGTTCGTCTTTTGTTTCCTGCGAAATTCCAGCTCCCGATGTCACATCCGGCGAATCGCCCGTTTCTAATGTCGCGCGAATTACGTTCGCTCGGCCTTCCGAGATCTTCCCTAAACAAAACCAACCCCCTCGCCCATCCCANCGCCTACACCCCTTCCCCTTCCCACGACAGATTTCTTCCTGGCTTCTCCAAACTCAAAAACAACTTTAATGTCGACCTAATCTGAAGGAAGCTGTTCTGTTACCTCCCCCCCTTCTACTGCTTCCATAACATATGCGGGGGAGCCATAAATGAACCCTATTTTGCTTAATTTGCCACTCCCCCCCTCCCTCTGCCCTCCTTCGGGCAATGTAAAAGGGGTATGTGGGGGGAGGTGTGGGGTTGCTGAAAAACACCGGGACCCCCAGGGTGGTGTAACGAGATGTGAAATGGAGTATGAGAAGTCCATTAAACAGTGTAATTAACTTATGGAAAAGTTTATCAGAATTCTGGCGTGGCGGGGAAATATATTACCGCCCCCTGCCGGGAACTTGGGGCAAGGAGTGCGAGAACTCGAGCGGGCTAAGTGTCTTGAGAGGGAAGTTATTGCAGGCACGTTGGTAGCGCTGCCGCGGCGCTGTTTTCACACGCCGCTAGGCAACTTTTAACTGCCTCCGCTGCGAGGTAATATGTCGCGCGAACTTCGTAACTGAGGTCTGGTGTGTGCGAAAGAATGGCTGGCAATAATGCGAAACAGAGTTCCTGGAGGAACGAGCCGAGTAATTACGAATGAAGAGTTGGAGAGGGAGAGAAAGATAGATAGAGAGAGAGAGATAAACTAGTTTCCCCGTCGGAACCTGCGTCTGCTGCTCAGCAGCCTTTGTCCCTTACGTGCAATGTCTATTCGCGGAAACTTTACACTTTTTTTAAATAAAACCTTTGAAAAAATACCCCATGTATTACGTGTTTGGGCGCTTCCTACGTACTTCATATATCACAAACGTTTTATACTTGTGTTAACATTAAAGTCTCTTGTTTTTTGGTTAAATTAAACTTTTACTTATAGTTTATCTATAAATTACGGTATTTAATCTCTAGCTAATACAAATAAAGACAGAGAGAAAATACGTGTTGGTAATACCTAGTAACAAATAGTTCTTAGATACGCAAAATGTTATTACACTGAGTGCGCACGAATGCGGTCCGTTGGTCCTCTGGTGTAATTTTCTAAGTTTTGTTTGCATGAGGCGGAGGAATATCCTGGAAGTAGAACATAAGCAGAGCTTCAGAAAAGTGGGAAATAACCGTGAATGGATAATAAACGTGGCGTTTGATAAAAATAGTGCATTTTTAATTTTACAAACAAGAAGTGTCATAAATAGCTGTTGAAAAAAATTACTACAAAGAAAATTATACTTCAGTNGCAAAAAATTACTACAAAGAAAATTATACTTCAGTAAATTTTACACCAGCCATTTGCATCTAGAGCGTACTTTTTATTTTTAAATTTTGGCAGTGGTAATCAATTCCNGGATAATAAACGTGGCGTTTGATAAAAATAGTGCATTTTTAATTTTACAAACAAGAAGTGTCATAAATAGCTGTTGCAAAAAATTACTACAAAGAAAATTATACTTCAGTAAATTTTACACCAGCCATTTGCATCTAGAGCGTACTTTTTATTTTTAAATTTTGGCAGTGGTAATCAATTCCGCAGAACTATACCAGTGGCTATATAACAATATCAGAGGAAGCTTGCAGGGCAAGTAACTGTTCTAACGACGTGGAAACATATTCTGCCCTGTCGTGACATTCACCTGCCATTAATGCGCTGGTAAACAACCTCTAAAATGTCAACCAAATATTAAAAAAAAAAATTAAATAAATATTTATAATCTACATTATACACATAAAATAAATAAATATAAATTATATGCATTAAAAAATTTAAATTAAGCAAGTAAAATACATAACAATACATAATAGAGACCCTATATAGAATATAAGTAATCCAAAAATAAATAAATGTATTAAAAAATAGGAATTAAAAATTACAGTCAAAATCTTTCAAGATTTTAGTTTTAAAATAATTTCACTTTTTCTGGTATNAAAAAATAGGAATTAAAAATTACAGTCAAAATCTTTCAAGATTTTAGTTTTAAAATAATTTCACTTTTTCTGGTATCGGCGACACTGTGCTGTACAATAAATAGCAGCATTCGTAAGACTTGTGTACTTGTAATACCGCAAAGGTGTCTTGTGTACTTGTTTATGGCGTTTCCACAGAACACATGTACATAATGGCATTTCTACAGAACACATGAACATTATGGCGTTTCCACAGAACACATGAACATAATGGCATTTCCACAGAACACATGAACATCATGGCGTTTCCACAGAAACTTTACAAATGTGGAATTAAAATCACAGAAAAAAAATCTAAACTATTAGGGCCCGACCTGAATTTCATGTAGCTACAAAATGATTTATCTTGTTACTGTACGAGCTTAAGAGTTTTAACTAAACATTCTTGTAAATTTGGTATGTCTGCATTTTCGTAAAACATTTCTCAGCCTCATTTAATTTTTTTTGTGTGAATTTAATCCTAGGTTTAGTCCAAAACGGTAGACAGCCGATGAGGGCCCCTTGTATGAAATTAAACGGCAACCTATTTACCTATTTTCACTCATTCACAGTAGGCAAGAAGTTTATTTTAAACTTTTCTTTATTACTAGGTTTTTGAATATACTGAAACTTTTGGCTGGAAAGTTGGTTTCCTTTCCAGCAACAGCGGTAAAGACTCTCGTGCTTTTAAACGTTTATAACCCCCCCCCCCCCTTCCAATATATAACGCACGTGCCACTCCCTTGTCGACGAGTCTAATTCAGTCGGTTACACTTTCTTTTCTTTTTACATCTGGGTTTCTGGGTTCGAATATCAACACAGCCAAGCAAAATGTACAGAATAAGAATAGGAAACGTGTTCTGTGAGAAACGTTATTTTTCATTCCACTTCTAACATTACTCACACCAAGACATGCCATCGCAGAACTGTTCTGATATCCCCCGGTACTTTTCATCCTCATTCTGACACCTCCATGGACATAAGATGCACAAAACTGCAATACAGAAATCAAATCGATCTACAGAAATACATAATAGCCAATACAGACCTACGGTTCAAACAGTGCCAGAGAAAAGATCGTACACAATTACATGATCGTATCGCATGAAAAGTAATGGGTTCTTACAATCAATTTTAAGATTACGTAGTGTTTATCATCTTGATAATTAATACTGTGGTAGCAACAAAACGAATTACTCAGACCAGCTTTCGTATTAACACCTGCATGTATTTTGTTTTCCATTAAAATATTTTTTTTAATTCCAAAGAACTGAAAATAGGTTTAACTATGTAAGCTACAAATGCTCAATTTTCTATGTACTGATGAAATTTAAGATGAAATGGATTTAACTAATATGAATCACATAATTTTCCCGTATTGAATAATTTTTATATATCACTGCGCAAAGTAAATATAATTTGCTATTTACGTGACTACATTTCGTATTGACGACATTATCATCATCAATGGTTCCTTTGAGAAATCACATAAAATGCATTTTTTTTGTAAGCTTTCTTTGTGTTACGAGGCGTAAAATGCTTTCCATTCAGATAGATACTTGTTATCTTTATATGGACAAACAAGATAAGAACATAGCCGGATTTTGTAACCCGTAGTCCGTTCACGATATTTTAGAATGTTTTTATGCGTCCAAATTTTACAGTTAACCGTATATATTTTACTATTTACGAAATTCCGCTGGACGATCCTCGCAATGTAGGCAAGAATGCCCAACTGTACAGAAGCAAAACGGCCACGTCTGTCCTGAACTCAAAACGCACATCACAGCAACATGGTGCATTTCCAGTGCCGTACTCACGAGAGGAGATCACACACAAAATTATTCAAATATTTGTGTTTTATTTTAAAAAATCAACTTAACTTTCATGCTGACTGAACCTGGACACTGTATTTCATTTCCGAATGTACGCACTATTTGGAAGTGTTATCACAAAACTCCAGTTTACTGTAACTTTTAAAGTACAGTTTTTTGTATCTTGAGTTTTGAAAAAATTAACTTCTATATGTACGTACAGAATGTTTGGAAACTCAATGCAAAAACTCCAGACATAGTTTATTTGGACCAATAGCAACACAAAAGCCCTATACACTTATTTCCGCAACAGTTTTTTTTTATATCACGTACCTAATTATGTTGAAAGTTGCGGCGCACAATGCCTGGAGAAGAAGGCGGTGCGATCATGCGTGTAGGGCAAGTTGCATAGGATGCAGGCGCGCGACTGTGTTATTACATACGCAGCGTAGTGATGTAGTGGTTAGACTGCTCGCCTCACACCTAGGCTAACCGGGCTCGATTCCCGGCGGGGTCACCCCCCAGATTTCCGCATGTGGGAACTACGCCGGACGATGCTGCTGGTCGGCGGGTTTTCTCCGGGATATCCCGTTTCCCGCTGTTCCGTACCCACCTCGCTTCACCCTCGCAGGCTCCCAAGACCTCGATGTCACAACTTGTGGCGGGGAAAGTATAGGACGACTGAGCTGAACCCCGCACTGCCTTAAGCGCCCTCTAGATGTGCCAACTCCACCTGTGGGGTAAACCTGCTGCCCTCTCGGCAGGACATCCGCGGCTTCGCGACACACGCGAGTCCTTCCGTTCGTTTCTACCGGCGCATCCTCGCCAGGACACCCTCCTTTTCCCATATTTTCGCCGGCTCATCCGCGCCATTTACGGCCACACGTCCCCCCCCCCTCATGAATATGCACTGTCTTCGAGTCGTAGTTATGGCGCCATTCATCAGGAAACTTTCGTGAATTGCGAGAGTCGCGGGCACGCGAGGCGGGGGGCGGGGAAAGGCGCCGGAGTTTTCCAAACTTGGCATTGAAGACGCAGGAATTACAGCGCGAGATGGCGCCCCCGAGGAAATTAGTACGTATTCACGGCGCCCGGAGAACGGGACTTTGATTGTAATAATTGTGAACACTCCAATGCCGCGCCGGAGAGGGAGCAAGAAACATACATAAAGTCCCTTATTTTTTCCCGCTTCAATGGAATTATTCTGTACGGTAATTGTGTTAGCGAAAGAAGCTCAGCAAAAGTAGAAGAAAAACGGCATAATTTTTTTTTTTCCCTCAGCTGAAAGTGAGGATTTACTTTCTACATCTTTCTTTTTGATGCGATATTTATTTTTAAACTTGTATTGCGTACAAATTAAAAACTTCTGCTGAGGACGTCTTATACGCAAATTAATAATACTTTATCCGAATAAAAATTTCTTTGAATTTACAGTTTGCTTAGATTTTTTTTTTAATCTTTTGAAAAAATACATTAAAACGAGGAAAATACAAGGAAAAAAAGTGGAAACTGGATTATAGTTTCCTTCTTGATGGCGTCTTCACAGACGGGCCGTCATTAGCCAAGTTGCGCGATACCATTATGTCGGCGCCGAGAGAGCATTTAGCCGTTTACGGAGTCTGAGCGGAATTAATTTGTTGCGGACTGCAGAAGTGTTAGCTATTGTAGGTTACAAGACATGTCGCGGAAAAAAATATATTTTGCTAAACTATTGTCTGCCAAGGAAAAGGCTTTTCACCCCGCACTACAATGCATGTGCTGGTTACAAGAGATGTAATTAAGGGCGCCACCTACTTTGAACTTTGTAGCGTGTTTGAGGCTTAGAAGCAAGAGGGCGATAAGGGCGACACTGACACGCGCACCTAGTGCCTCGTCACTCCTACGTGCAGTGTTCTCGTCGTGCTGCGTGTACACACGGGACTTAGCGGCGACCCTGTTATCTTATTGCTGGGAAGTCCGCAGCAAAGTTCAACGCAGGTCCCTATAATAGTCCCGCATGTTTCCGACCAGTATATCACGTGATACAGGCGTGTGGAAAGCCGTAGTTAGCTGTGCACGAGTACTGGAGTATTATTTGTAATGTGCGAGACGTATCGAGAGTATTGTACGCACCTCGTAGGAAGTGTGGTTTGTTTCCGTACATTGGTCTGCTGGGGACACATTGAGTGGCTTCGTAAAAAACGCGGATATAAAACACTGCGACGCAGTTCAAGCCCCGGGTGGGTGGCGCCTTTAAGATCTACTTTACCTGAGCTCGATATATACCTAATGTAGCTCTGTAACCGTTCCTTTTTACCCATTTCTAACAAAGGGGGAGCGGAGTGTACAGATTTGGGAGGGGTCTTAACATCTCTGGTCTTGAGAACCGATTAGGGTGAAGCGAAGTGAGTATGGAGCAGCGCTGGAATGCAAGGGCGGGGGAAACGGCAGATCATCGAGATAAAACGCCAACTAGCGGCATCGTACGGCACGAGTCCCACGTGCGGAAATCCGGGAGCGACCCCGCCGGGAATCGAACCCGGTTCACCTTGGTAGGAGGTGACCACTCTAGCCACCACAGCCTCGCGGTGTCTTTCAAGTTTACACACACAAATTATTATTTCATATATATATAATCAAAATTTACTACTGAAAATTATTAACACCTTTGAGGGAAAAATTTCTTGTAACAGCATCTAGCAGAGGTTTTGAAATGTCCATTTATAGTAATTTGAATGAAAATAGCAACACGACTGATGGGAGCAACCCTGGACGTGGGACGTGTGGGTCTGTGGTGGGCGCTATGGGGTTGTGGTGGGACAGGCCAGTTTCAGGGGAACCCGGGGCTAGTATATAGTTGTGAACCCTTAGCCAGAGCTAAGGATGTTACCTGCAAACTAAGGTTTATTCTACTCAGGTTGGGAACAAAACGAGATTTCTTATAGGAGCGTTTGGTGTAGCGAATATTTCCGCCGTAAGGTGCGCTGCTGTTCCAAAAAGGTCACTTTTAAGCTGGCGGTAAATTGAGTTTGGTAAAGTTAGTGTTTGACTCGAATTGTCATACACTAAGTTAAGTATTAACATTATTTCGTAACTTTTGTTACATGGGACGCCTTAGGGGCGTATCTGAGTTCGTGAGGGATCGAGGTGTTAATAAAAACAAAATAACTAAATCCAGTAATTATATTTCTTCTCAATGATACAATCAAGCGTCTGTTATTTACCAGTCTAGGTAACCTATCAACTCATATTGTTGTTATTGAGCGCAATATTTAATTACTATCTCCATTTCAATTAACGCCTTTATCACAATCTTTACTCTTGTAATGTCCCTTAAACTGCTCCAATTATTTCCACACGTTTAGTGTAAACTGTTTAATTCCATCGTACCGAATGTCTCTTCACTCAGGCATCCAGTCCACAGTCCCACCTTCACTGCACACAAGCTCGTCGACGCACTCTCACAGATCCTGCAGTCGTCCCTCGCCGCTCCGGAATCACCCAACTGTCGCTTAAGGTCGCACGAGACGCCAAACTCTCGGCTCTTAATCACTCACTCCTCAGAGGCCCGTATGTGGTATTTATACTTGAGGTAGGTGCCGTCTAGAACGTTATCTGCAATCTAAGTTGTTCTGGGAAAGGTAATGGTGACGACGACATTCCTGCGTGATAAATGGAGAAATATGAGCTTCTCAGGATCAGCGAGGCGCGAGCTGCGATGAGAATCATCGTACCGGATCACTTTCTGTAACAGATACGCGGCAACCTGCCTATAGCTCGCTTGTTCATTGAAAACAATCCTTTGACTTGCTGCCGCCGCTATCATATAACTGCTGTCCTTCACTTGCACTCGCTCGCGCCGAATGAGAAGCATCGAGCGCGTAACTATGTTATTAACACTCTCCAATGGCGTTTACAAGAGCAAACAGTAAAAAAAAAAATATAACTGTGTTTGGCAGTGGACGTTCATAAGCAAGCTCAATTCAACGGGAAAACGTTATGGATATACCTGCCATGAAAATGAATATAGTGATCTTCTCCTTTCCCCCACCCTTGCGTTCTAGGGCTGCTTCATACTCACCTCGCTTCACCCTCATCGTCTCTCAAGACCTCGATGTAAGAGCCGCCCAAGTCTCTCCACTCTCCACTTTACAGATCGGTGAGATAAAGAAAACAAATCTCTTCAACAGAGAGTGACGTAACTCTGCGACTACTACGTGGAACCCCCCCCCCCCNATGACTCTCACCGTGGTTCAGCGAGAATAAGTGGCGTGATCAGAGGAGGGTAGGGGGGGGGGGAGATGAGTGGTGTAACCCCTTTTCCATTATTGGCCAATAAGGTGGTTGTTATCTAGGCCTTCAACTGAGATAAAAATATACAACTGCCAGAAACTATGATGCGTATTATTATACTGTGAAGTAATTTTACTCCT
Source organism: Clitarchus hookeri (assembly GCA_002778355.1). Lineage (NCBI taxonomy): Eukaryota > Metazoa > Arthropoda > Insecta > Phasmatodea > Phasmatidae > Clitarchus > Clitarchus hookeri. Next base: position 77,819 of record NQII01006857.1, on the reverse strand, counting down.
AGTAGTTGATGAGATTTGGGCGGCTCTTAACAACGAGAACTTGAGAGCCTATGAGAGTGAAATGAGGTGAGAATGGAGCATCGTCGGAATGCAATGGCGGGGGAAAAGGGAGATCCCCGTGAAAACCCGCCGACCAGCAGCATCGTACGACACGATTCCCAATTGCGAAAATTCGGGAATGGCCCAACCGAGGATTGAACCCCGTTTGCCTTGGTGCGAGGCGAGCAGTCTAACCGCTCAGCCACCGCGCCCCTTTATTCCTAATACTTGTCCTAATGTGCCTCAGTATACTGAGGAAAAGATTTTGTTGAATCAAAGAAGATTTGTTTGGCGTAAACAAATAAATTGTTTGTATAGGGGCAATAAAATATTTTGTTGTTATAAATAAATCATTTTTTTGTTCTTATTTAATTGCCTCAAACAAAGATTTGGTAGGTGCAACCAAATATTTGTTTGGCCCTACGTACATTAAAAAGTTTCTGTTAGTACAAAAAAAAAATTGAAAGCCTGGCCAAGATTAAAACCTAGAATCTATTTCACATGCGCCCTACTAATCTCAGCTAAAGTCACTACAGATAATGTTGGAATGTTTTTAAATACATGCATTTCAAATACTGAACAATGTTAGTAAATACATATTTCAAGTTTTACTTTTTAATTTCCTGTTGAACTTGTTTCATTAGGATGTTTATACAATTATTAAGCATTAATAACCGCACTAGCTAACAGTGTTACCTTCTTTATTGTCACACAAAATGCAAACAAACCCTCGAGCTATATTTTTGAGCGAAAGCAATCAAACGAGTGGCCGAACAAATGTTTAAAGTTGATTCAGTAAAATATTTTGTTGACAGGTTAATTTGTTTTGGCCGAACACAGACGTTTTGTTTATTCAAACATGTATTTTGTCACAGGAACAAAATTAATTGTGTTGCTTTTCATGTTTTGTTTACTCAAAAAAGTATTATTTGGGGGAAACTAAATATATTTCTAGTCCTACACTAACAAGTGTTTTGTTGGCATTTCTCTCTGTGTAGGTTACTTGGTTGTGCCACAGGAAACGGTTGAGATGCTTTAGNTAACAAGTGTTTTGTTGGCATTTCTCTCTGTGTAGGTTACTTGGTTGTGCCACAGGAAACGGTTGAGATGCTTTAGGTTTAGACGATGCTAGCAGAGAAGTGTTGAGTGCTGGTGAGGGTGAAATGAGGTGGAGATGGAGTAGCGGCGGAATGCAAGAGCGGAGGAAACGGGAGAACCCCAATAAAACCNTAACAAGTGTTTTGTTGGCATTTCTCTCTGTGTAGGTTACTTGGTTGTGCCACAGGAAACGGTTGAGATGCTTTAGACGATGCTAGCAGAGAAGTGTTGAGTGCTGGCGAGGGTGAAATGAGGTGGAGATGGAGTAGCGGCGGAATGCAAGAGCGGAGGAAACGGGAGAACCCCAATAAAACCNTGAGGGTGAAATGAGGTGGAGATGGAGTAGCGGCGGAATGCAAGAGCGGAGGAAACGGGAGAACCCCAATAAAACCTCCAGGGCGACGTTTCCCACACGCGAAAACCCTGACGACCCTTGTCGGGAATGGAACCTGGTTCGCCAAGGTGGGAGGCAATACCGCAGCCCACCCCTTTCTTAGAAATAGGAGCGATGGCTTGCGGTTAGTAACTTGGCCGCAGCGCGATGGCGCCACGAGCAAAAGGAAGCGCTAGCAGAGCTACCTTGTGCCGGGACAGTAAAATTGTCTCCCAAAACGCGAAGGAATTCTTCAAGACTCCGTTCCTTTAACTACAGGACGTTCACGTTTAATTGAGATTTCTAGGAAACAACCTTTGAAAAATGCCATAGCCCCTGCCTGCATGTATTTCAATGCACCCAGTAAAGTTGGTAACGACAGAGGGAAAGTAGTTCCAAGTCTCAACGTTGAATCAACGAGTAAAGACATACCTAGAGTGGACTTCCCCTGGTTAAAGTTTCTNAAGTAGTTCCAAGTCTCAACGTTGAATCAACGAGTAAAGACATACCTAGAGTGGACTTCCCCTGGTTAAAGTTTCTAACCACTCCAGGAGGTAAGAATCTGTAGTTCTTGGTATGAACACCACGCAGCGCTAGTCCATTTTCGTGCTGCGTGGGGAAGTCGGCAGCGGTGCCACTGTGGACTTTGGCCCTAATATTGGAANCCTAGAGTGGACTTCCCCTGGTTAAAGTTTCTGACCACTCCAGGAGGTAAGAATCTGTAGTTCTTGGTATGAACACGACGTAGCGCTAGTCCATTTTCGTGCTGCGTGGGGAAGTCGGCAGCGGTGCCACTGTGGACTTTGGCCCTAATATTGGAAAGTTGTATTTACTTTTGTAATGATTGAAAATTAACATATTTGTTCTCTTGCTGCTATCTGATAGCTAAACCACAAAACAGAGTAAATCACATTTTTTTTTAACAGTTAAAACAGTAAATAGGCTTACATTAAATTTAGACCAAACTCACCCCATCATACGGTATGTAACCCACCCCTAATAAGCCTAATAACGCAAACGCGGGGGTGTTTAACAAATTTGAACCAAGCCAAGCCCAACTCTGGCAGAAATACCATAACATTATCACCGCAATGTACTCCATCCTCTTGTTTAACTGATGGCTCGTCAACACCAGACCAGACAATAGCTTTTTTTGTAGACACTGTAAACAATAAAAGCCCATTCAAATTTCGATTTTATTTCTACCATGCCATTACCATCTAACTTCAAAAATCTTTTGCTTTTAACAATGTCCTAGTACTTTTTTTTTTAGCTGCAATCCGATGGCCATACTGCATCACATTCAATGTGGCCGCGGTAGTGCAGTGGCTAGAGCACTCGACTCCCACCAAGGTGAACCCGGTTCGATTCCCGGCGGGGTTACTTCAGGATTTTCGCATGTGGGAATCGTGCCGGACGATGCCGCTGGTCGGTAGGGTTTTCTCGTTTCCCCCGCCCTTGCATTCCGGCGCTGCTCCATTCTCGCCTCATCGGCTCTCAAGACCTCGTCGTCAAGAGCCGCCCAAACCTCTCAACTCAGTGCAGCGCTGGCGAGATGCGAGGTGGAGCGGTAGTGTCTGCGATGGATCGCGCGCTGTTCTTCAGTCCCTTGCAGCGCAGTCTTCGAGACGAGGTGTCAACTAGGGAGGTGTGGCTCTGGGCATCCGACGAGGGTGAGTGAGATGAGTATGGAGCAGCACCGGTGTGAAAGGACGGGGGAGATCCCCGAGAAAACCCGCCGATCAGCAACATCGTCCAGCACGATTTCCACATGTGAGAATCTGGAGGGATTGAGCCCGGATGGAAGGCGAGCAGACTAACCGCTCAGCCACCGCGGCCCCCATAACATTAGCGTGATCAGGGCATTTTCAGCACAAAGGCAAACAACTCTAATATAATCACAAACAATTAGACCAAGAGGAGTTTGGAAGGCCGTACGTGGATGGGGAAGGCTTGTGAAATGACCACAATAACATCTCCACCCTTCTGAATGATTAAATAATTTTATTGAAAACTGTCGATATGTTTATTTACAATTCAACAAATAACCATATTAGGAACAAACTGTTCAAAAATGTCTGCAGGCGTATTTAACAGACTGCAAATTATTTACCATAAGTTTGAGTGCCTACTCATAGCCTCCGTTCACGAAGTGAAGGAAGAACAATCAAAGCACACAGTGACGACAATGCACAGCCAATCACGCGAGAGTTGCTTTCTGCGTCAGCATGACGGTCTCTTCTGCAGTGTTGCCAACCATCGAGTTGGAAAACTTCTGGTATCTGCAAGCAAGAGCACCAGAGAACTAAATAAAAACTTCCATGGAACACACATACTTCGACAGACCAGTTTGCCAGAATATTCTTAATCTTTTTCCTGTAAAATTACGTAACCACATTGCTAAAATGTTACGTATATTTATGGAAATCTTTACGCAATCCGTGATGACGTAAAACGAAGCTGAGCTTCGTAAATACAAACTACGGAAAGTCTTTGTGGCTTCGGATTTCGGGAACAAACAACGCCGAATCCACTCGAGACTTTCTTCGCCACTGTAACCAGAAAATTATCATTTTTGCGGCGGTAAAGATCTCCACGCGACGTCGACATATTTCTTCAAACACAAAGTAGCATCAGGCGTCTTTAACAGTAAACAACACTTAAAACACGGGAACATTACTACAAACAAAACATGTACTTATACTTCTTTTTAAATAGATTATTTAAGTGCTCCTCTGGAAATAGGTTACATGCAGTGGCTAAGAGTTATTGGCACTGACATTTTGCATTCGTGTTCAAATCTCGCCCCTGAAGAAAATACTTTAACTTATAGAATTTCGTTTTCATACACAGTGAAACACCCACATAACGAAAACTGATGTTTTTCTTTTCGTAATCTCTTTTAAAATTATGGCACACAAATCTAACTAGCAAGTTTAAGGAGGGATCCTGTGAAACTTACGGACAGCATAGGAAAAAAATAATAGGTCAGTAATTTTACGCAGAGTTTTGAACAATTTTCACGAGCAATTTTTTTTCGTAACACTACAGGCTACAGATGTTAATAAGTTCTGCATATAGCAGTAAAATCATATATAAAATGGGATTGGTCACCAGTGTGGTAATTCACGCTTCCTATGCAGTGCCATAAGTAATTAAAATTGCATAATATATTTGACGTTCTATAGTGGCTTTCACATGGGACTATTGGTTGTGGAGCTTTACTAATTGATATTATTTTTAATACACAGATCTGTATAAATACAGTTCTATTGATCTATTTTTTAAGAATTTCCAGATGTCCGAGTATTAATGTGAATCTAATAGCACAAAACCCAGTAGTTAAAAATGTAGAGACAAAAGCTACGTCGATACTCACATCAGCTCGTACTTGATCTTCTCCTGCGGCGACAAAGATGGTCGTGTGTCACGCAGGGATGCCAACAGATGCTCCTGAGTCACCGCACGTCTCCCCTCGCACACCTGCGACAACAGTCAACTACCTTAAACGCCTCAAGGTCACGTCTGACCATCAGGAAGCATTGATATACAATACCGGTCAGCTTGCAGATTTCTGAGAGGAAATCCGGCCGTGTTATCGCCTCCAGCTAGCAGATAGCAGCACCTCTGTCTAATACACTGAAGAGCCAAAAAAAACTGGTACACCTGCCTAATATCGTGTAGTGTCCCCCCCACCCCCCGAGAATGCATAAGTGCCGCAAGACGACGTGGTATGGACTCGACTAATGTCTGAAGGTATGCAGGAGGCAATTCACACCATGAATCCTGCAGGGCAGTCCACAAATCCAATCTACACCAATTTGAGAAAGGGTTGCACGTCTGTCACGTTTAATGATTCTCGTCAGTCGTAGTTTGTCTCGTTATTTCACGATCTTTTTCCGGCCGCAGCGATGTCGAAAATATGATGTTTTACCGGATTCCCGATATTCACGGTACACTCGTGAAATGGTCGTACGCGAACATCCAAATGTTATCGCTACCTCGGAGATGCTATGTCCCATCTCTCGTGCGCCGACTATAACACCACGTTCAAACTCACTTAAATCTTGATAACCTGCCATTGTAGCAGCAGTAACTGATCTAGCTGCCGACCGCATCGCGTTACTGTGATTGGTTCCATGCCTCTGTTATTTGCATACGCACGCCTCTACCAGTTTGTTTGGCTCTTCAGTGTACTACTTTCCATTGACACACGGAGTTAAGAAGGGAAGGAGCTGACATGACGTCACAACCTTGAGGCTCTGGTCGTCTGCTAGTAGCCATATTGGGGTTGGCAAGAAATACGCGCAGGAGAATTGCTGTCGGTGGCAAAGTTGTGGTAATTACGCGATTAGTTGTTTCAGCAAAAATTTGAAGTGGGATGTGAAATTTCAGTGTTTGATACTGACAATGGCCATTGTTCTACCTGTGGTTAAATTAATTTGAATATATTTGTAACGAGCTACAGTATATTCATAGTGTATGTACACTCTATATGTGCGGTTTTCTCATTCTCTTTTAGGTTCCGTAAAGATGAAGTAAAGCTTGAATCTGTGATTGCGGTATTTCGGTGGGACAATTGGCAACCTGCTGTCACAGTAGAGCATTTTCTGACAACTTTAGAGAAGACAATCGTAACGGAACTTCTCCGAGTTGTATCATATTAATAAGAGATGTGACACTGCATTCAGCGTTTCCACCCTATCTGCTTAAGGTAAATACTAAATATTTACCTCGGGCAAACATAACCTGGCAAAGTCATTTTGGTTAACTGTGCACCAACATGGGCATCTCTGAACGACGCCCGAAGTTTCTATGCATTTTACTGCGTTATTTATGTGTGAAGCTGTTAATTAGGAAATAAACATCAACGTGAACGTTTTAAATGAAAATTCAGCCTATAATTGTTACAAACTTACCCTGAAGTGACACACAGTACCCCAGATGACTGTATTGTAAATAGCCTAGGGTTAAGGTCATGTTACAATTCAAGTAAGGTCATCGCAAATGTTTATTTAAGGTCTACCTAGTCTATTTATGCACAGGCAATTGTTATTCCCCACACTGATCTAGTTTGCAGCAGGCATCAACGCACACAGACAGCACTCAGCTCCTTGCTACATTTGCTAAAACATGTTTATTTTATGGACATTTCCGTAATATTTTACAGGCAGGTTACTTCCATCAAACATTCTGTGAATCATGTGCTGTGCTGTCGTGTCATGGGTTGTGTTGTCGGCGATTGTTCTGTTGGATACGTAAACGCTCTTTTTAAGTTGATATTTACCTATTTAAATAAAATACTCCAGTACATTGTTAACAATTTAGGCGTTTTCAGGGAAATAGGGGCAAAAACATTGGAACATAGTACCAACATTACTAACAATGCTGAATATGAGTTTCAATGGGAGCATCACAATATTTAAGTCCATACTATGAAATGCGATAGTGGGGAGCGCAATGAAGATCAGGGAAATTGTGGGGTAAAACACGTAAAATATACCTACTTCAGTTGAGTTGCATAACTGTGTTGAATGCAAGAGGAACTAACTTCACGATAGGCGAATCACAGGGGATGGGCGTGCCTATGTACTACCGCACACAGGAGAAAGTACAGTGAGGACTAACAGGAATAAACAACGGTAATTGCATCGTGTCTCAATAATACGTAATCCTGAGAGTCTTTACCTCACCTATACCTTGTTCAAGTGTAGATGTGTTTACTCTCACTTCATTAATATTTGTGTTCAGTTCATTCATCATTTCTATAATCCGCTGCATGTAGGCTTGCATAGGACTGTGAATTTGGTCTCTACTAATAATAGGTCTTGGTGTGGATTGTTGAACATCTTGTTGTGTGGTAGGTGTGCTCTGTTCCTCCACTATACTCTCGTCCTCTGCAGCCTCTACTGATGTGGTGGTTTCACTGTGTTCATCATCTGGGTTACTTGTGTGCTGTGTTGTGTGTTCCTCACCTGTTCCCTCTCCCTCTCCTCACTCGTCGAGCTGCGGAGGAAATACGAACTAGCACCACCGCCACCAGACTTTTGATACCTAACACGTTGTGCGCCACTGAAGTGGGCGCGAGGGCAGTATTCTGTTCGTCAGTTCTGTGAGCGATGTTTTACTGATAGAAACTTTCATTATTATTGTGAAAATTGTCACACAAACGGTGCCACTAATAAGGGTATGTGTGACAGAGTTTATGGACTTTTTGCAATGAATGATGAATATTGTATTGGTGTGATGTGAAGGGTTTTGTATGCACAAACAACACTTACTTATAGCGTACAAGGTGTGAAGTGTCATAAGATTCCCTCTTACACATCAATATATATCCTTCCACTCTGCACTCTGTCACCTCCCACAAATAAACAACTCACTGGCACTTGTGGAGAACACATCACCTTAAATGAGATTGAAAGATGTCAGTGCAAACTCTAGGGTGTAGTGAGGTACTATTTCTATCATTTGTAAGAAGAAAACACTAAAATCACTATTCATCAGATTTAATATTATTAACTTTATGCAAATTAAAATGTTTCACAAACACACGCTTTTGCAAATAATTATAAGTTCCTTTGTTTGCCATGTACATAAAACACACACAAATTGCCATTTAATAAGCATATAAACTGTTCTTTCCGCAAGTTAATATGAATTATTTTAAATATTCCTCGGTTTTGAGCGCTAACCTGTGATAATGGAACTCCTTCATACCTAAGGGTATTCTAATGGGCGGTAAGTCTTCCCGATTCAAAACATCAACATTTGAAAAATTAAATTCCTTGTAAAACAGTTCCAAAAAATTCTAGAGATGTCACAGTGAAATAAAATGTTTAAAGTCTTTTAAAAGTGTTCATCGTATGGTACTTATAATTTTGCCTGGAATACCTCCCCTCTGCCATTATAAAAAAAGTAAGTTGGACTAGGCTTGTATCTTCTTATAAAATAGTAATCCTGCATATGTTGGACCTCTTCTTCACCTGACCTTGACTCATTACTGCTTTTAAACACGTTTTACAACAATATTACAACATTAGTAAACGTTTCACCACAAAAAATTATAATTTCCAGAGCAGCAAATTTTTTTTTAGTCCAGCAGGTCTCGTTGAAGCCTAGTCCGTGGAGGAAACTAGGTGGTCTAGCAGCCACATTCCCGGATATTGGCGCCAATACACGTATCCAATCACAGCCAGCACCAGCATCCGCTCTGGAGCTGTCTAAGACGTGGATAACGCGAGTATGTCAATGACGTTTAGCTGTCAAAGCCACGTGACAGCTGCTGACGTAATGCGCGTGTTGTTGGCATGCGCACTCGACTCTGGCGCCTGCGATCCCACCAAATACACTTCAAAACATCGCAAGACATATTTAAAGAGGTTCTCTTGCAAAACAAACACCTTTCATGAACACCACTTCCATTTCTCAGTTCTCTGTTAGTAAATAAACAATGTTTGTTTTTACCGCGATGTTCCATAATCTTAACTCCTGTCATAACAAAACTTAAAAAAAAAGGCGGCAAAACATTTTAAAAAAATGTAAAACAATACTTGCCTACAAAAATACATAAATATTTACATTCCCCTTCTAAACATGAAAAATATATTTAAAACACATAAATCACAAAATAAATAAACTGTTAAAAATAAGGAACTACGAAATACATTTCGAAATACTGTTATTTCGTAGTCACCTCGAAAGGTTTTGACACTTCCACATTTTAGAGGCTGGTTATAAACAAACAGTTAGTTTCTCACAGAGTTCAAAAAATGTCAATAAAAAGTTTTTTTTCTTTACCATTATGGTTTAATTTATATCTTGAAATTCATTGTTTATCATGCAGTCAACGAAAAAAAGAAACATTCCGGAACCCTGATGAAAGCGTATGTAGAGAATAAACACGTGCATATTAATAATTTAACGTTTAGTTGTGATCTTCTGATACAGTATTCCAGATTAATCACGATGATGCCCTCTGCAATGAGAAGACGAAATTTTAAGACTGTATGTCTCGATACCAGTTCCATGGTATCTGTGATTAAGAGGCGAACTATGCGTAATACAGACTACCTACTCGTGATTTGGCCACCAAAACGTATAAACGATATATTTTTGGCATTGAAATAAAAACTTTAAACAAGCATACGAGTATATAGCTCTGTTCCAAGGTTATTTGCAGGAGAAACATTGCAAGTTTTCTAAATGCCCCATATGACTATTACGAAAGTGTTTTCAGCAAAGGATCGTAACATCATTCTGAATAGTCACAGAATAATAATATTATACTTTATATTTTATCGAATTCCATAATATTATTCGCAGCAATACCCATCATATATATAGTATATATGCTGTAACATTATAGTGTACCGTAACGTTATTTTTACCACGTTACCGCGAGTTACAGTGTTACTGTGTATGCAATTATTCACAGGAACAAAAATATAGTAACAATTTTTACTGAGTTGTGTCCCTTGACTTTATCATGCAGAGTAACGTTACTTTGTAACCACGAGCTATAGTGCACCTTAACGTTATCACGTTACCGCGAGCTAAAGCGTTATGTAAATAACGTTACACACAGGAACGCAAATATAGTTATAACTTATACCAAGTTATGTAACGTGACTTCTTGTGCACCGTAACGTTATCGTGTTACCATTAGCTATAAAGTTATGGGAATAACGTTATTCATGGCAGAAAAAATACTGATAACATTTACTGGGTAACGTACCATGATGTTATAGTGCACGCAACCTTATAGAGTTATCACATGCTGTAAAAGTTCCGTACTGTATTCACAGAAATCATGTAACAACTCAATTTGTTACTCGGTAAAATAGCGTTACTAGTTTTGACTGTTAAGTTATCCACCCTTGGTTCAGAGTCCTGCGCCTAGCGGCGATCGCGCCCTTGTAGCGCGTGCCAGTGTGACCCTTATAGCTCCCGCGCTTCTCGACCAAAGAAAGGAGAAACACGACGCAGGCAGACGGACCCCTTAATACGACACTAAAGGGAGTACACTTTGCAACGCACTAAAGAGTGCTGTTATGTTGACTGCGGGTATAATAGTTACAAGCTGGAGGCGTGTAGTAAATACAATGGCATCTTCAAAGACATCGGCCAACAGATGTTGCAACATTCACTTCGTTGCGCCGTATACAGCAACACGCCAGAAACCAGAGTTTCGGTAACCTGGGTTTCGGAAAGCAGAGTTTGTGTGTGGTATAAACGCCGCCAAAGTGATGTTTCGCCGTAACTCGAAACCGAGGTTTGCAATTCAAGTTTCGCGTCGAATCTTAGGTTTCGTGCGCGAAACAACGAAACTTCGGTTTCGTTTGTAAATATGGTATGAAATGTACAATTAGGATATGTTGAAGTGTAAAACAAGATGTTTAATTTGTTAAACATAATGTGTGTGAATGCAAAATAATTTTGATGCAGGTACGAAAATAACTAATTAATACACAATAAATATATTGCATCTTTAAAAAAGTTACGAAATACCACCCTTTAATTATGTTTTATCGAGCAATGTATGCAACCTTAAATAACTTTTTAGTCATATTTATGAACTTCTGTAAAATATATTTCCTTTTCGTATCACCATAACAAAAATGATGAATTGTTTTTCATTGCTCTGATACTATTAATTTCCCGCATAAAACACACGAAACACAAGTTTCCAAAAAGGAGTTTCGTATGGCGGTATAAACACTTCGCTAAAACCTTAGTTTGGGAAGTTCGGTTTCCGAAACTGAGGTCTCGGCTGACGGTATAAACGCACCGAGTATCGTGTACGCGTGGAAGGTTGGATGTTGGACACGTGGGCATTGTCCAGTTCATGTAACTGGGGTCAATTTTGAACATTATAGAACGGTAGCACAGTCACAATGTATCCTTACGCCACAATTGTTCTTTCAGTGAATAAAACAACGCTTGTAGACAAATATTACGAGTCCAATTCCAATCCACACTTGCATTTCCCCTCGTGCTTGCTGTCACTGCAAGCACTGACGGCAGCTAACTTCCGCCCAGTAATAAGCGCAGTATATTATAAGTTTTATTTTTGTAACGGCCAAGTAAGTTAGCTGGGGCTCTGTTAATTTTGTTTCGAGAGTAAAAGGAAGGGGTGGTGGGGGTGCGGTTCAGTTTAAAATTCCTGTTTATTATTGGTGTTCGTGGAGGGTCCGTTGAACAGTGGCCGCTACACCCAGCACATTGCTCGACCAGTTCTGCTGCCATTCCTTCTAGAGGAAGGTGATGTACTGTTTCACAGGATAATGCTCGTTCACATGCTGTTACTACATGGAGTACCCTCCGTGGAGTTCCCCAACTGCTCTGGCCAGCACGATCCCCAGACCTCTCTCGCATTGAACATGTTTGGGACGTGATGGGACGTCTGGCCCAGTTACTGACCTTACACAGTTGCCACAACAGGTTCTGGGATGACATTCGTCACATGCACGATCGTCTACATGCGAGAATACGAGCCCGTGTTTATGCCCAA
>NQII01006857.1:3988-58098 GCA_002778355.1 Clitarchus hookeri | reverse complement strand
AAACTGAAAATAAAATATTTAAAAGAATTAAAAAAAAAATTATTACTTTTTTTTAATATAAGGGATGTGTGGCCCCCTTTTGAACATGAATGATGTTTACAGCATTTTGTGGTTCCATATCTGTATATTAGCACATTGATTGTAAATATTTTTTTAAACTAATAATTTTAAAAATTATAGCTTCCATATTTTTTCCAAAAAATATAAATTTGTAATCCTCCCCCGAAATAAATTCCTAGCAATGCCCTTGAAGCATATTACCACCCCAAAAATTAGAAATATTCCGACATATCTCCATTAGTTGTTATCACGTAATGCAAAATATACATCTCTCTTTTCTGTAGTTCACATAATATTAAACTGACACAACTCAAGGAAAAAGCTGACTACAGTTAAACATGAATAACGTAAATATTTTGCCTGCTTGTATAAAAAAAACTTAACAAACATATATCACTTTTTAACATAGACCACACTTATAGTGTAGACTGTAAATGCAGCCTTTTCAAATTTCAATAAGCTAACAAGATAATGCTCTGTTAAAATATTGAACAAGTACACATCTTACAATTTTTACCGGTGTTATCGCCAGTGTGCAAACCATTAATACTGCTTTCGTAGGGCAAATAATTTCAAAAAATTGCTTCTACTGTGATTACAAAATATCTATAAGAGGCAGTGGTGAAAGTTTCAACATTAGTTATGACATTTAATTATTAAAGCAAACAAATTACGCCAATGCGGTTTTCAAATGAAGTAAGTTACAATAAAATCACAGAGCAACTGTTTACATTCCTCCGAGGAATTTCGCCAAATTATATTGTTGACAACATCAACAACTACCAAACGGTGTCACAACGATTAATAAAGATTATTTTCAAAACATGAAATGTGATACTGACTTGAGGTTGTGCGTCTGACAGCATAAATGGCTTGTTAATTTTATAAGATATTTATTGGGAAAATTAATTATATGAAGATATCATCATACTGAAGCTGATTGTAACTGCCATAACACATTCCTAAGTCATGATGATGGACGATAAGAGTTTGTAAGAACCGTAGCGATTCTTCAAACTAACAAGTACTCACCATCGTAAACTCCCCACTTGCTTGCCCCATCCCTTCAACACAGTATGTAAATTGCAAATGTAGGAAACACACATATTTTCATCTTAAAAATTGTTAAAGCAGTTTGCACTGAACATAATACAATGTAACGACCTTCAATTAACTTGAAATGCTATGGTGATCACCAAGAGCACTACACGTCAAACAACTTACACAGCTAGAACTGTAACTGAAACTCAGGAGAATTATGGTAGTTACGATGCCATTTGTTGTCAGCAGACAGTTGAAAGAGAAAATACAACACAATGGTTAAAAGTAGTTGTGACACAATTCCGGGCATTCTTAGTTTTCTATGAGGCACAAGTCTAAAACCTCACCGCAGAACAACAGAAACATGCAAACTGGTTTATTTGTCAGCTGTTGGTAAGCATGGCACAACCACCGTCTCTTCACTGGGTAATGATAAAGTTCTGCTTCAAAGTGAATTTTAAATGTGTTTGCACAGTAAGAATTTGTTTCTTGAATCTTCAAGAACCAAGTACAATATGTTTCTTTTAATCCCAGATATCTTATGCACCCCCACCTATCACAGAATGGTACAAACATACTGCAGTCATCACACTTCTGCCTTTCTTGTACCAATAATTCCTTGAGTGAGCAGTGATAGTGTCACAAGCATGCCAGTTTTGATGACGGAATTTGTGTTGAAACGTAGCGCGTACGATCTGTCGATATTCCTGTGATGTGTTGGGCTAACATAACACAAAGCAGTTAAAAGTAATTCTGGAATCTATTTTGTCAAATACAGAACGACTTCACCAAACATAAATGAATAAAGATGAAAAAAATTATTAAATTTGACTAATTAGAGAAAAAAAGTGCCTGTCAAGTTTAGGGTGTTAAATCCTTACACAGAAAACATTCCTCAAAATATTTTTGTTAGAAATTAACGTCATCAGACTTTTTTTTAGGGTCGCAAAAACAAGAATCAGCTTAAATTTAGCAGAGCACGAAGGAAGCTCTAAACAAGACTCTTGGCTTAGACAACACTTTGTCTTGAGATCAGATTTAGATCCTTATTTGTGTGCATGTTACGCTGCCTTCACATTCACGAGTGATACTGAGCTTGTATTCCTGGATCTAGACGGCATGTTGTAATATAGCAGGTAATCTATGCTTTCAAAAGCAGAGACTGTTTTATGTGTGTCAGTAAGTGCAGTCAAATTATGTACACATATTATACAATTAATATAATAAACATAACGTAATATACTGTCCCTCATTACAATGCTGGATGCCTACATTTGTCTGTGAATCACTAACGGGAAATAATTTTCACAGACACCCACATTTGTGTTTTTATTTCTAAACAAATAATTTAAGGTCAAAAACCTCATTAACTTTTTAGACTGCTACAACAACATTTTTTGCAATTACAAATTAGTTCCTCCTTATTAAGAATCTTATGCCCGTACCTCCGAACTAAACTTTTTATGGACATTAAGTAACACACACAGATGGAAATTATGAGCAGAAGCATGAAAGAAACTTTGTAAAGTGAACACAGAAATTTCAGATGCTGATAATTAGTAACACAGGTGGAATGTGTCATAGCCCATTTTAACGAATTAACATTTATAAAACATAACAAGATTACCTGTTTCTCTTCAGTATAATTTTTTTTATAATTTAAATGTGTGATTGAAAAATGAAGTAAATGGAATTAAATTGAATAAATAATTCCTTGGGTATTTCACAACTCATGAAGTGCCCCACACAGCACAGAAAGCAGAGATGCTGCATTCCTGAAAGGTGAGGATGACTTCTGAGTACTGAGTAAAATTAAACAAATAAAAGTTTACATTGAAAATATTTGAAATTTTATGAAATACTTATGTAAACTGCCAACAGGGGACAAATTAATTAAGGAGTGAACAAACTAAAACACAGTTTTTTTTTCTCCCAAACATCTTGGCAATGTAAATGGCAAATATTTGGTTAAGTACCAGCAGTTCGTTGCATCAAAATAATTACAACCGGAAAGAACCACCCTCAAGGTATCGCTGTATACAACCACGCCCTCCAAACACAATTACAGTATTTGAATTTTACTGTGATGCCGAGCAAGCGAAAAACGACTTTCAATTAAGTCTTGGCAAATACAAACTCAATTCACAGCCAGAGGGGAGGGGAGAGGAGGGAGGTTGACACAAGAAATTAAAGCTGACTGCGGCCTCCATCCAGCAGACACACAAAAACATTTCATCAAACATCTAAGAAAACCAAACAACTTGCAAATAAATTACATTCTCCTGCAAAACCTTCCTGGAATAAAAACTAATTGTGGACATTCTTTCCCAACGCTATTACAAAACCACATATATTGAAAATAATTCACAAATAAATTCAGTCTGAAAAATAATTGTTACTAACTGATTAACATCAGCAAGACAAGACAATGAAATTGGATACAAGAGCACTAATTAAGTTCTAGTTTTCTTAAGATTTCTCTGTAAATGTCAAAATGCCACTTACAATAAAAATAGTTTTAAAAATACCAAAACTTTGCTGTTTCCAAACAAAACCTCTTTATTCTCCGGGAATGACGAGTTTGCCTCACGGGTATTGCATGTCACTGGACTTCACTAAGTGACAGCCTCCCATCATCATCTCATTTCTAATAATCCCACCTTAAAGATGAGACAATGTGTAGATGTTATTAATTATTAATTAGGAGGGCGAGGGACCTAAATTAAATTCAAATACATAAATTTTAAACGTGCACGTCTTCGGAAGCCAAATTAGAGAAACTAAAAAAAAAGGCAATCCTAGATAACAGTCTTTGTCAACTTTATGTACAGCTATTTTGCATAGTATCTTGAGCCTCGATAACATATACAATTTACAGCGTCAGACATGGCTCGGCAGACACGCATTACTCCGGTAATATATTTACTCACAAAGTAAGTCCTTCCTTTCTTAGTTTTCTGCTACTAACTATTATAAAAATGGTAAAATATAGTTTTGACTGTTTGCATCAATATGTATTCTTGGTGTACATCAACTATTGTTTAAATGCTATATGATGTGCAGCTTCCAAACTAAGGTTGCCAAATGTCCCATATTGTATGGCATTTCCCGTGTCCCGAGGCTGAAAGAATACAGCCATTTGTGTGGCAATATGTTTTACTTGTGAGGCACAGCAGCGAGGACGTGATAAGGGCCACACTGACATGCACGTTCAGTGTTTGGTTGCCGCTACACACGAGACTCCGAGCAGGCATGTAGGGTTTCCGTCAAACACGATTGTTGACTCTACCGTTTCACTGGAGGAAAGTTTGTAGCAAAGTTCAATGCAGGGCCCTGTACTAGTTTTGCATGCATTCACTCCGAAATCTGAACATTTTAAGCTTTTACAGTCTGAAAATGTTTTTGACCAAGTTAAAGAGCTTCAAAATTATGTTTGCAGTCAGAGTGATATGCTGGAAGTCGTATTCCGCGGTAGTCTGCAGTGTTGTTTATTCTTGTATGCAAATAGATAGTGCACGCATGAAACAGTTTACTTTAAAAACACGTATTACAAACACTCTACAACCCAGTTTACCAGGTAGACGGACACCTTAAATTACGGTCTATGTTATACGACAGAAGAATGAGGGCAAATAATTCTGATTTCATATTATTGTTATTTACTTCAAGAAACACTGACTCGTTTCCAAACACGTTCAAATATATGACGCATTCTCCGTGCTAATGAGGGTACGTCTGCACCCCTCATGGCTTCACTTGCTGTGGTACGTTGAAGTGGTAGCATCCTATTTCTGTGCTGCAGGAACATTCACTGACACCCTACAATTGCAACTGACTACATTACAAAGTCTCTTACTAACCACAGCACTGGGACATTTGAAACCTTAGCTAACTTTTCAAACCGACTGCTAGTATAAAGGCACTGCGATAAGAGAGGAATGGTAGTACAAATCACCTATGCGATACCTGCAATACCTTCGTATTTATAATAAATCAACCTTTGAAAAACATCATTGCTCGCTAATCACATACACTGGTATGTAGACTCCACTTACGATGGTAGCAAATCAATGACCACAGTTCTAAGTCTTGACGTTGTGTTGCGAGTGTAATGCTTAACTGTATGGCAAAATAAGTTGTTGTTATTTGCTTTATACACATTAGCGTACCAAGTGGCATTATTAGCAACACATTTAGGTTCCTAGCAATTTCGCTACTTTCACTTGAGTGGCGCATTACGAACTGTGATCGGGCCTTAGCTGAGCGGCGTGCCTGATCACACCTTCAAACATTAATCCGTGACACGAGCCGTGATTGCCGAAATACCTGGCGAAAGCCAAAGCAGAAACTACTTCCACCGGCCAATAAATGAGGCGAAACACTTACACAACGCGCCCGATATAGGACTGTGTAACCCTATGAGCAGTGTCTTTTGTCATCGGGGCATCGGACCAGGAGGACATCTGGAGATGGGTGTGTCCGGCCATGTGGCCATCTCTCAACACCACTTGAATGAGCGTATGGCAACATGGACAAGGCATGGTCCCTTTGTACAATTAGCTAACATCCGGGTATTTCTTTTAAAGCTCCCCCCTTCTCGCCAAGTGATGTTTGTAGTTAAATATTCATTGTATAATCTTAAATGTTCAATAAGTCCCCATCTTATACTGTTGTGCTCTACCTAACAGTAATATATTTCAGCTATGCCCCTGTAACTGAATATGCAAAATAAATCCATAACAGCATGGACAAAGTCATTATGCCTATGGCTACGTAGATTTTACATAAGGCAGAAGAAAACAAAATTAGGAGACAAGTATATGTTATGCAGGGTTTTCAAAAGGGCTCAGTTGACCACGAAGAGCCTATACCATCAACAATGTACAAGTTTCAGACATCACGTGGGAACATAATCCACTTCAACCATACTTATTAATGATGATTATAGTAAATTGGTTTATCAATGTATTAGGCAAAAGTAGGAGGCTAATGGTTTGTCAACGTTTTCAGGATCAAAAATATGTCAGTGTCAATAGATCTAAGTTTTATACCACCATGTTGCTAGAAGCTGTGTGATATTATTGCTATCTGAGTCCACCATTTTAGGAAAGGTCTCAACATTCACGTAATCTCCAAGTACGGAAATGAGTTACCTACTCTAACAACAACCGTGCACTGTCTCTTATCAGTCCGACTTTTAAACCATGAATGTCTTTTGTTACTACATAAAAGTTAATAAATCACATTTATAAATACACGTTAGTAACGATTGTAAAAGCAAGACCCTGTACAATAGTAGTAAATACTGTACAGTTAGTTTACCAAGCACAACGTTGCATAGAAAGAGTTTCTAACTAAAAAAACCCACAGTATCTACCAGGATTGTCCTCAGGTCTTAATTATTTTGTAGTGCTTTCCCTGCATGCTAGAATAGCAGTAAACAGGAAAAGGGGGTGTTTACTTCCTCACGGATTGTTGGTGATTACTAGCATGCTCCTTAGTTCCTACGGAAGACATTAATATCGTTTTTAAAAAACAAGGTTTAATTTTGTGTTTGTTTTTGAAATTGAAACAACAAATTACAAGTAGAGTACCTGTGTCCCGACCTGTGTTTACGACCCTGAAACGATAAGGCATAGTTTTCCAGCTAGAGAAGAAAAAAAAATGAGACTTGCCTCGCCGTCTAGAAACAAGAAGTTTGTGCTTTATGAACCGCACCGGTGCATTAGTGCCTCGCGTGAAGCCACGTAGATCCCGACTAGTTCCCACAAACGTACACGGGACTACACTCACTTGTCCAGGCACTGCACAGAGCAGGTTCCTGCAACACATCTGCTGAAAACTCAAGTACGATATGCACTCCAGCGGTGGCGAGTTTGTCACTAGCTGATGATAATTACAGTGCCAGAGAGACAGCAAGCAGTTTGGCGCGCGTGCACAGTTCTGCCACTCTCTCCTTTCCCTTACAGACTGCAACCCACCGGCCAGGGACAGTCAGAGGTACGTAGGTCGGTAGGGCTTAACATCTTGTCGACAGCGAGGTCGTCAGAGAAGGAGCAAGTTGCTCAGAGAAGCTGGGACAGGGAAGGAACCGGCCATGGCCCAGCATTCGCCTGGAGTGACGCAGGGAAACCACGGAAAACCAACATCTGGATGGCCAGATTGGGAATCGAACCCTGGTCCTTTCGAATGAGAGTCCAAAAGCTAAAGGATGTGCCAGCTCGCTCGGTGGAAGTCAGAGATGGCATGCTGCGCTCCAAGGTTGGTGCACGCGTTTTGCATACTTAATTCCAGTTTGCACATGCAAGAAGTGTTGCTCTTTGTTATGTTTTTGCGATGTTTAATTCCCATTAATAGTGTAAATTATTTGTAAATTAGTGTGGAAGAAAGCAAAAGCAGTATTTAACATACGGTATATATAGTACTCATCACTGTCTGGTGACAGTAAACACATATTAGGAGTGGCCTGAACCTTGGACACGCCACCAGCGTGAAGGGGAAGTCAAGCTATCTCACTCGCAGTTTCCCTCTCTCTTACTTCACCTGTCCTAACTGGCCATCTTCCTCGCTGGTGCCTGCTGTGGCAGAGAGATTACTACGGCACTTTGGCGATCAACTGGTCACCTTAGCAAAGTGATTACTGGGTTGCTTCAGCGGACCTTACCAATAGCCACCCTAGCAGAGTAATTAACAACTGGCCTCTTAGCACAGAACTTTACAATATATATGATCAAGGAAAATGCTGAACGGGACAAATTGTTCACCTCAAGGAGGCGCAGCCACAGACCGGTGCACAGGATTTGAAAATGGGAGTTGTTGTTCTGGTATGGACAAAGCTATACCAACTTTGCCTTCACTTTCACTATCAGCATAATTTTCTGGTGCAGCCCAAATATAAAAATATGCAGGGGACAATGAAATAGCATTATATTTTGGAGGATAGATAAGATAAAACAGAGATTGGCACAGTTTATCATTTTTAAAAATCTGTTTAATTTTATTTCATGCAACTTCATGGGAAGGGTTTCACCTCTCAAACCCCTCCCGAGTGCATAGCCCTGTGCAGCAATAACAGTTAGTCCCTGCGAAGCGAAGCAGTAAGCGCAACATATGTATATCCAAATGTTGGCCAGCAAAATCAAGCAGACATCCAGACCTCTACATCCCTAACAACTAATTACAATATTTTTGTTCTTTTCATATATATATATGTATATATATTAAACTTACCTTATAGAAGTCACGTGAAAGTAATTTATCACACTGCAAACATTCTTCCATTAAGAGGTGCCATAATGCTATCTTCAATTATGTGTGTGTGTTTATATATATATACATACACACACACACACATATATATCTGCCGAGTTGCGTCCCCAAACAACCGACATGTATGGTAAGTGTGAATGTATCAAAGAAAAATAAATACTTCTCAAACAAGATGTAGATATAGTCTTACGATGTAGCCTATGAATTACTCCTAGTGGTAGGCAATATGTTTTTTCTAACACAGATTATGTGAGCTTGCCAAGACAGGGTCTCATCAACAATTACGCCGAGGAATTTAAACATTTTCACACGTTCAACTATTGTGTTTCCAATTTGAACAGTAGGCTATTAATAGAGGTGGGCATATACTGCAGATTATGAATTATCACGTACTTTGTTTTACCAACATTAATTGTAAGTCCATTGTCACTGAACCATGTTAAGAGAATGTCTAGATCATGCTGCATTTGGTCCTTTAGTTCATCCTCAGTCTTCCTGGTATAGAATAAACTAGTATTGTCAGCAAACGGTGTTATCTTTCCTTTTAGGTTAATTTTACCAATATCGTTTGTATAAATAAGGAATGAGATGGGTCCGAGGACTGAGTCTTGCGGTACGCCAGCGGTGTACGTGCAATGATGGAATATGTACCCATAAATTCAATCACTGCATGCAGCTGGTATTCAGTTATTTTAATTAAATTCCACGTGTTACTCACGTTATCATCTTCTTCTGGCTTTGATGACAACTCTATCTCGCTGCAGGCAGGAAGTACATCAGGTAGATTTGACTTTGCCACATCTATTATGGAAAGAAAAATATTTTTTATATAACGAAACACCGCAATTCTACAAATTTCTATTTAAAGGAGAAAAAAATGTTGATAACAATGATGTAATATCATACACTTCTTTAAATATTCTGTACCACAGTTTCCATAATAAAAAAAATTAATGTGAAGTGTTCCAGTCTTTTCCACTTTTGAAAAGTAAAAAATTGCGCGTGTTATAATTGAAAATATTAAATGGAAACTAGTCTTCAGATGTAAACTGTTACTTAAATGTCATTCAAGGGCAGAAATAAGTCACACACAAAGAAGAGTTTTTGAATAAAATTATTATTGAATGAACTTATGCTTAACTTAAGACGTCTCAAGAAATGGAAAACATTAAACATTTTATGGCTTAGGAAAATTATAAATTTTATAAGACAGTTCGGATTAACAGTAAACTTCTCTGGTAGTAAGTTTTGTACCTTTAAAGTACTGGTTCATACTCTGATGATCTGTGATTGATCATGAATTTTTCAGGCCACCAAAAATATTATACATATGCTTTTCCTGTAAATTTGACTGATGTATCATAAAAAAAACATTAATGATGCATTATACTGGAATAGGCTGTGAAGCATAACAGTGGCTATAAAAAATTTACCATAAAACTTTTTACACATATATTTGGGTTGTTATATATTTGGAAAAAAAAAAAAATTAATATTATAATCAATTAGCAAGGAAAACTTGTCATACTGAAATGGCAGTATTTAAAGTGAGGCAGCAAAACATGTGAGATACAAATCACTTAATTGTTCTCTTAATAAGAAGAAAAGTGTTGTGTCAGATGATACTGCCACTTAACAACAGTTATGGGCGTGAATAAGGCTGAGAGAAATGTTTGTTTACATCAGTATGCAGACGTCTAACGACTAGCATTAAGCAAACAGAAAGAAGAAAAAGAAGTAAGTAGCAGTTCAAATGACAGTAATACAAGTCACAAACCAGACAGATGCATCTTGTATGAAATAGCTATTATAAGTACCAAACTCAATTCACTAACACGAAATACCTTACAGCCACCAAATGAGCAAATTTATGCTAATTACACAAAATCACATTTCCCCACAAGAAACAAATGTAATTGGCCTAGTTTCAGTTCATTGATCATGCAGAAATGCCTACATTTTGTGTTGTATCTCAAAAATGGGGTGTTTTAGAAAAATTTTTACTTTACTTCTTTAAAACACAATTGTTCTGTTAACATGTGTGTATGTAAGTAGTATTAAACTATGTAAAACACCTGTTCCTGGTTTAACCAAATTTCCGTTTAACCGAATCACCCTTGGTCTCATCAAATTCACTTACTTACAAGTAAGTATAATAATACAGGCATGCAACTGGAAAATGGTGAGAATTAGACTGGGTGTGACTATAATGGACAAGATGAGGAATGAAAATGTGAGAAAAATGTTCAAGATGGAACAGAGAAGTAAAGATTAAGATGGCAGGGCCTTGTGATTAGTGCGGAGAACAGAAGCTGCTGCAGAATGTGCTAGAAGGGTGAGTGGTGGGCGAGCAACACGGAGTTAAACTGAGAGAGAGTTGGTTGAAAGGTATGAGGAGAAGTACAGAGGAGAGGAAACTGACTAGATCAAAAGCAAAATCAGAAGTAGCGAACAGATATCACTAGCTGAAGAGATGTACGTTTCATGTCGAAGCTACTAGCCAATGGTTGGACATTACACAAGACGATGAAAAGCCTGAAAGTAGAATGTATTCAACCATAAGGTTTACACAGACAATTTAAAAATAAAATATCAATTTACGTATTTACAACGCATTATAGATGTAACACAGCAAGAATCGTTTTCGTAGCATTCTGAATTCCTGTCACAAACCGTTTCTGTAAATTTTCTCTTTCATTTCATTGCGTGTGATAAACCACGAAGTTCACACATTCACAGGTGAGGTGCAAAATTGCTGCAGTTAATTACAGAGGGAAAAAAGTGATCCCAGCCAGGAAGTGCGTTACTCACTAGTGGCGGACAGCTGGGCTGTGTACAGTAAAGCCTGCAGGTCTGCTCCTGTGAAGCCATCCGTGCACGACGCTATTTCCTCAAGATCCACGTTGTCCGCTAGTACGAGGCTGCAACTCAGTGCCTTCAGGATTGACGCACGGTCATCCTGTAAAAGTAATTCCCGCTGCCGTCAAACAACGCGAAACAATAAACAAACAATACAATTTACACTTAACAAGGCGTCAGGGGAAAAATCTTGGACAAGATGAAAGGGTAAATTAAATAAATTAACGTTGTATGATTGAAATATTACTCTACCAACAATTTCAATAACATTAGCCCCAAATCTAGAAATATGATCTACTTCTAATCACTGAAAATGTGAACCAAATATGCTCTTCATTATAAAACGACAGGAAAAAACTGATTTCCACTATTCTAAATACAAATAATTTCTAGTAGAAAATTCAACTAAGTGCTGAAATTTGAGTAGTATCCATCTCCACTGGTAAAAATCTTCCCTGTGTATCTAATGCACCTACATCAAGACCGCAACAAAGATGTTCAAATGCAAGGTGCATGTGAGAGTAAAAACAGGTTTCCTTAAATGCATCTTATTACAATGTTGGAATTCCACGAGGAATGATCTGAAATTCGTACAATTATCGTACTTAAAACATACATACATACATGCAAAGTTTGGAGAAAAAAAAATGTACATACAACAGGCGATGTATCTCANCCGTACTTAAAACATACATACATACATGCAAAGTTTGGAGAAAAAAAAATGTACATACAACAGGCGATGTATCTCAATTACAGATAAAAGGAATGACAGTAGAGTAGAGAAAGTTTAACACAATTTATACTGAAAACAAAGACATAGTTTGTGTTTTACATTGCATGATTATGCACAGGAAACTAAGATATGACCTACGAATATAAGTATGCTCGTCAGCGCTTGCTCATTGACCCAGACCACAGAACTATTCGAGTCACTGAAGGAGTCAGGATCAAACTGCTGCCAGTCTGGCATCCTCCCTACATGACCTGGACATCTCACGGATCACGGCAGCTGAGGAAGTTTTTACAAAGTACGTATTTACATTTTGTTGTAAAATACACTAACTGCGTTTAGTACATATCAAAATTTGGGTTAAGGTTATAAGTAAGCCGCTAGGTTACGAAACATCACGCAACTGCATGGAAAATGTGTCGTCCATTGTGTGTGTGCGCCTGTCGACAAGTACTAGACTGTGGGTACTTGAATTTCTGTCCTTAAAAGAATTTTTATGACATTTAAAGGTTTGTAAAATAAAAATACCACTTTTTGTTGTGTACCACATTTCTTTACTGGGCAAACAACTACGCAATGTTAATACGTATTGCGATAACAACTTGAAGTAAGTGTGACCAGGTGCATGTGTTAAGGAGGTAGGAGCACAGTGAGCGTAGCCGTGGTCACCTTGTGTGGCAGAGGGCAGAGGACGGCGTGGTCCAGCCGGCCCGGGCGAAGCAGCGCAGGGTCCAGGAGATCCGGCCGGCTGGTGGCGCCCACGACCCACACCCCGTGCAAGGACTCCACGCCGTCCAGCTGGGTCAGCAGCTGGTTCACCACGCGGTCCGTCACACCCGTGCTGTCGTGCCCTCGCCTGCCACACACATCGCAACGCCGAGCTTACTTCAAGTGTTGGTGATGGTCCATAAACATTGCACACCAACCCACCGCATGCTGTTCCCATCCAAAGTCACGGCCACAGATCACACGTGTGGTAAATCAAGTGGAAAGACTTGGCAGTCTCTTAACATTGAGGTCTCGAGAGCTGATGAGGGTGAAGCGAGGTGAGAATGGAGCAGTGCCGGAATGCAAGGAGAGATTCCTGAGAATACCCACCGACCAGCGTCATTGTCGTCACAATTCCCATGTGCGAAAATCCAGGAGTGACGTTACCGGGGATTAAACCCGGTTCCCCTTGGTGTGAGGCAGTTAGTCTCAGCGCTACACCAATTGTTCATTTTGCTATCTGCAGTACCTCCCAGTTGTATTGTATTTTGCTGTATAAGGGAAAATTTATTCCAAAATTTTACTCATAATGCTACGAATCTAGAGGAATAAGTCATTATATGTGGCCATGTGCATGTTACCGGCAGAAATTTGAACATCTTGTTATTTTTTGATAAAACTGACAATTTAGCAGAACTTACAAGAAAATGTCTGTGTAAAAAATTTTGGGCACACTGATAATAATTAGACAAATTGTCAACTGCACAATTATTATTCATTCTAATAACTATACACTAACGGCTCATGAAAGCAATCATTTAAAAAGAGCTCTCATTAAAAAAGGTACTAAGAGATATTTCCTGCAGACATAAGACTGTAATGGCTTGCACATGAAAATTTGGAGAATTTAGTTGGAAGCATTATGGAAGAATGTAACAAATTACAAGTCTGTATTGAAAGTTCTTAATGAATTTGAAAAACTGCAATATGTACACAATTACTGCTTCAAATTTTCTAAATTTCTTGATAGTTAATACATAATGCATTTTCTGGGTAAATCAGTGAAATTGCACAGGTACTGTATAAAAAAAAAGTAAAATGACACATTGCTAATAACAGTTTATTTGAACCTAACTGTTAATCACTATTCTTTTGTTACAATTATAATGTTAGAGTTAAGGTTAGAAGTAGGCCGCTAGTCTATCAAAAAATATAAAGGACTTAAATTAAAGTACTTAGGTGCTAGTACATGCCAACAGGCACACACAGACTCATCAACAATTTATAACAAAATCCAGACAGCCCCCGGGCCTCAACATAAGATAATCACAGCTCCAAACCACACTCATCAGCTATACCTGCAAATTTTCAGTCATCCCGCCACACCCTAGTTTGCCACCTGGCAGCTAGGTTTACTACCAACAGCGCCCTTCCACCATCCTGCAGTGTCCTACAACTCGCCGCCTGATGAAGCTGGCCTAGCCAGCGAAACGTCGCGATCACGCAACCTCGTGAAAAATGTGTTGTCCTTATTTGTGTGTGTGCCTGTAGACAAGTACTAGGCTGAGAGTACCTGAATTTCTGTCTTTTTATTATTTTTACAGTTACAATGATCACTTTGTCCCTCGGGTTTCCAAGACGTTCTCCTTACCTTGGAGCAAGGCTGTCAAATTCATCAAAAAACAAGATGCACGGCCTGGCGCTTTGGGCTCTGGAAATGAGAAAACACTATAAGGTCTTGATGTCGAAGACTTGAGTTGTAAAGTAATAAAACAGATGCAACATCAAGAAATAAGCTTCACTGGTATGCAAGGACTCATCAGTTAGTGAAATATAGTCACTTCTGAAGGCTAAAAAAAAAAATTGCCACCCTTTTTCAATCAAAAACTCCCTCCTAACATTTTTCTTATTTCTAGACAAGAATAATTTTTTCCCCTTACCTATTGTTTAAAACATTTTTCTGTTATAACAAGCTCTTTTACAGTGCAGCGTATTTTAACAACAAAACAACTACNACCTATTGTTTAAAACATTTTTCTGTTATAACAAGCTCTTTTACAGTGCAGCGTATTTTAACAACAAAACAACTACTCTGATATAACATAATGCACCTGAATAAGACACCTTCCATAAACTGCAAAGAAAAACTAGACGCTTCATTCACNTACTCTGATATAACATAATGCACCTGAATAAGACACCTTCCATAAACTGCAAAGAAAAACTAGACGCTTCATTCACAAGCATCAAAACTTTATATAATCATGGTAGTGTATGCAGTGCATCATTGGTATATGGAAGCAGTGGTTGGCGAAACATTTCAAAACCAATCTCTTCACTGCAAGTTATACATACATATTAACGATAGAAATTATAACCCATTGAAAATTATTTCACCTTGATCACAATGTAACTAAATGGCTGGAACATACTGTAACTGCACGCCGGCTGGTCGCAACAAGCCACATGCGAACATTGTCACCGTAGACAGCTCACCGCTGCTATAACCAGATCAAGTTTCAATGGACTAGCACCAGGTAACAACATATTTTATAAACAATTAAAAAAAGAAAAGTACACATACTGCTTTCTCATACGAGCATGATTAATGATAGCAGTCCAACATTGCTGACATATCACGTAATTAATTTCCATGTTTCCGAGATGAGTGGCAACCGTGTAAAAAAATAGCGTAGTACGTAGTTATGCTGACCTACGTACGATACAAGTTCCAAGCACTACAAACTGTGATCATATACAATGGGGGTGGTTAAGGGACAGACATTGAACATACTAAATAGTAAAGAATCAACAACAAACACGTGTCACACTACAACCCTACCTCCCGTTGCTACCGGCTGTAGCAATGGGAATTACGCACAATATTATGACAGATGAAGCTACACTCTACACTTCTTTGTAGTTTATAATGCTTCATCCACAGATGTAAAATGCACAGTCAATTTTACAACCGTAGCAAACTCTCAGTATTAAGTTCAAACTGATGCATCATCAGCCATTCACGGTTACTTCACACTTTTCTGAAGGCCTGCTAAAGTTCTACTTTCAGGATATTCCTCCGCCTTACGTAAACAAATCTTCGCCAAGTCTAGAAAATCACATCGGAGAGACCACGCACTGCATTCGTGCGCACGCAGTGTAACATAATTTTGCATTAGAACAATTTCTTACTAGGCATTACCAACACACCTATAGTCTCCCTGTTTTTATTAATTTTAATTAGAAATTAAATATTATAATTTATAGATAAATGTATAAATAAAAGTTCAATTTAACCAAAAACAAGGCGCTTTTATGTCAACAGAAGTATAATAAGGTTATGATGATACGTGCCATATTTAGGAAGAACCAAACACTTTGTACATAGGGTGGGTTTTCATAGGTTTGATTGAAAAGGTGTGAAGATACTGTGAATAGATTATAAGAAAATTAGACTTACTTCTGAAAAATGTTTCTGACTGCCTCTTCACTTGCACCAATGTACTTTGACAGCAGCTCTGGGCCCTGGAACATGAACCGTCTGGCTACTGTGATCACGTCAGCACCAGCAACAGAAACATTGCTACAAGGCTCCAAGTCACTTCTTCAGGTAGGTACCTGAACACAGTCTGTCAAACCTTGAATAGCTGGCAGTTTATCTGCATTAATAGTGAAGCAGAAAGATAACATTTGCAAGGAATGTTACATTACACAGTTGGAACCACTTTCTTTCCATTGCTACCAACTTGCAACAGTCCATGTTGCAGATCTTCCACATCCTTCAACAGCAGGTTCACCAACCAGACTTATCCTATCAAGGGCAGCTACAACTGTGCAACAGAATACCTCATCTACCAGCTACAGTGCGTTCACTGCAATGCAGAGTACATTGGCCTAACTACGAACACTCTCAGACTACGAGTGAATGGCCATAGAGCAGACAGCAAACAAGCCGTAGCTGGGGCGAATGTACATTTACAGGCGAAGCCAGTTGCAGCATCTCGCAACCAGAGTGGTGAGGGCCATACCTCCTTCTAATAATAGCAAGTGCAGAACTGCGACGCTGGGAACCGGCCCACCAATGCATCACCAAATCCTGACAAACCTCTGGCGCATTTCAAATGTCCCGCCTCACCATAGTTTGCCACCGCTCACCAGGCTGCAGTGTGCCGCCACTCGCCCGCCGTCTGATGAAACTGGCATAACCAGAGGAACGTAGCACCTGCGTAGAAAATGTGTTTGTCTGACTTCTGTATGTGCGTCTGCCCATGAGTACCACTCTGCGAGTACTTGTGGTTTCTGTCTCCATTTTAAAATACAACTAAAAGTAGATTAGTGCATTGGCTTGTGAGATTTGCCATATTAGCANCATTTTAAAATACAACTAAAAGTAGATTAGTGCATTGGCTTGTGAGATTTGCCATATTAGCATGTTCTTGTTATAATCGTTTATAACATTTTACGTTTAAAACCTTTGAAAATTTTAGTAAGTGTATTGGTGCAGTACCTATTTTATAGCATAACCTGTACATGATGCAATAGCAAATATTGTTATAACCCATTTCATAGCATATTTGAATAAATGAAAATACACAAAATATTTTTAGACACTTCCACACTGTTCCAATATCTACAGTATTTCTCAAAGTAATTATTTTTTATTATGTCAATTGTTTTTTTGGTAATTTTCTACTTGAGGGGCTTTCCTGAAAATAAGAAAAAAAACTCCAGAAAGTGGTATATTTCNTAGAGTCGAAATATACCACTTTCTGGAGTTTTTTTTCTTATTTTCAGAAAAGCCCCTAATCTAGAAAATTACCCGTAATTGCAATAAACTCTATCAAGAAAGTTGAAATTTTTATAAGATGAAATAACAAAATTCACAATAAGCTGTGTGGTATAAAATTTGTACCACCATGCAGCTACAGAATATTCCAACACTGTATGATAAATAAATTGTACTGCCAAGTAGCAATATATTGAAAATGAGCAAGAAGAAGCCACTCGTCAAATGCATGTAACAGCAAGGGACAACAGCTATTTGTCGACTCTGGATTAACAAATCTGAATGTGCCGCAGTGGGGAAGAGAGACTATGCCCCTAGAACCTGAGTCCTTCGAACATCATGTAGGCGTGACAGATGGCCTTGTAAATGATGAAACTGCATCTCCTCCGGAAGCAATAGATCACATCACGTTTCAGACAAATTTGTATGCAGAGCAGGAATTTATGAAGACAGGGATAAGATACACTCCAACTTCTTGTACAGGAATGAGAACGTTTCTAGGAATAACCCTGCAGATGGGGATCAAGCGCCTTCCTTCATACCGGCACTACCGGGCTTCATCTCCAGACCTACACGTCCACTATTGTCGTCGGCTAATCAATGTCGACTGTTTTGGTTGGCTACTTTGTAACATTCACGTGAATGATAACTGCACAGCCCCAAAGAGAGGAGAGCAGAATTTTGATAATTTGTTCAAGATAAGGCCATTCCTTGATTTTCTTGCTCAAACTTTTGTAGAAAGTTATCATCCCTCCCAGGTTGTGACTATCGAAGGTACGCTTCAAGGGGAGATAGAAGCTGAAACAATATATGCCCAACAAACTGTCAAAAAGAGGTTACAAGGTTTAGGTTTTGGCTGATGACAAACAATATGTCTACCAAGTTTCAAAGAAAGGAAACACAGTTGAAAAATGCTTAGGAGAGAGAGTTGTGAAAGGGCTTCTTGAAAATTTGCATCACAGAGAACACACAGCATTTTATGATAATTATTTGACAAGCTACAACTTGCTTGTTGATTTGAAAAGAAAAAAAAAGGCACCCATGCATATGTAATTGTAAATACCTACCATACGCAAAGGATGGGCAAAGCTGAAGGCTGACAAAGAGTTGCAGCGAGGAGATTACGACTGGACCACCAGTCATCAAGGAATTGTACAGTTCAAGTGGAAAGACAAGCAATGTGTGAATTTGCTCTCCANTACGACTGGACCACCAGTCATCAAGGAATTGTACAGTTCAAGTGGAAAGACAAGCAATGTGTGAATTTGCTCTCCAACTTCCACAACTCTGAAGATGCATGTGAGGTGGTAAAAAAGGAGATAATTGGTACGACAACCAATGTTGTCCAAAAACCCCATTAGACTACAACAAATGTATGAACTATGTTGACAAGGCTGATCAGCTGAATAAAACGTATGAAGTAAACAGAAATAGCAAGAAATGGTGGCATAGCATTTTATGGCACTTCATTGACGTATGTGTGGTATATGGTTATATTCTCAACCAANGAGCAAGAAATGGTGGCATAGCATTTTATGGCACTTCATTGACGTATGTGTGGTATATGGTTATATTCTCAACCAAGACCACAATCTACCTCAGATTTCTTTGAAAGACTTTAGGCGTGACATTTCTCCTGCTTTGGTGAGTTGTTCTCTTGCATCATCCAGGAACCAACCAGCTAAGAGGCGTTCAGTTGAAGCAGTTCAACTTAAGAAACGGAAGCCTTTTGTGCCAACAGCACTATGTCTCGAGAGTTCCAGACACCGGTCAGAATACACAACTCGAAGGCATTGTGCAAAGTGCGGCACGAAGCAAAACCAAGTACACACAGACTGGATGTGCAATGTGTATATGCGATGTGCCTTTGTGCTTGGGCAAAAACAAGAGGTGCTTCCAGGACTTTCACACATCATTCATGTTTTACGTAAATGACAAAATTCCGGTATAAGATTTCCAATTTTGATGCCTACCACTTTTAGCAGAATTTTTTAAAAAGTCCATTTCTCTGTGTAAATATTTTATTGTAGCCAAAAGTTTTGGAAGAGACACTCATTTGTGTGTATACACTGTATATAGTATATGTATTTATGTTTACAAAATGTTGCATATTTGTTGAACATAATGTGTTAGGTGCAATACCATTCACACATGGTGGTACGTAGTTTGTGCCACCTATAGTAATTTTTTATTATTCTGAAGAAAAAAAAAGTATATATAATATGTCATTAAAGTGATTGTAAAACAATGTTGTTCCCCATTTAGCCACAAAAAGTATTAACTGTGCTGCCTGAGCAATTTTACTCTTTAACATACTGTGCTTGAAAGAGTTATAACATTTTCTGTTGAAAATTTTAGTAAGCATATTTGTGCAGTGCCTACACTAAAAAATCAAGTCAGTGCTTAAATTGAACAACGTAACCTGGGCTTGTAGTGTTTAGAGTGGTTTCGGCATGCAACTCCACCCACATAGCAATACACACGCACCTGCTAGATGTGTTTCATGGCGTGGCCAGTTCTGACAGCCTACAACCACTTATAGAGAGAAAGGTAGAGAGGGAGGGTGAAGTAAAGAGATGGGGTGAGGTAGGGAAGATGACAGGAAGAGAAAGTGGTGAAAGGTGGAGAGGCAGAGAGGGAAAGAGAGGTAGATGGAAGGAAAGAGAGGGAGAGAATGGCATAACAAAAAACTTTAGACTGTATTTGAATGCACTACAGTATTTATTTGCTCTGCACTACCCGTCAGCATACAGACGTCGTTCCAGCTACCTTGTAGCTTATTCTCAGCTATCACGAGTGCGAGTACAACGGTCTTGGGGTTGCCCTCGCTCCCCGCATCTTCCGAGAGATATAGGTAACTATACCAGTTGGCAACTTAGGACTAGCCCTTCAGGCCTCAGTCAGGGTACAGGCTGGTTTATGTGTGTTTTAATTGAGAAATCCATAAAACGGGCATAAATCGGACTTGGTCGAGTTCTCTCTTCAGCACTCTGTATTCCCACACCTTGTCCTTTCTCTTTCCCGTTTGTCACCTGTCTTAGTAAGACTCTTCTAGGATTAGCAGCGAGCCGACGCCTTGCTCCTTTTCTCTCCTATTGATAGCTGTCTCAAAGTGCAGCTTAGGAAGCTTGCCTTCCTGGGCTTCATTAGAGCAGTTGTCTCTTGGACTACCGACCTTCCAGTAAGGGTTAGACTGCGGGTCAGACCTTGGGTCAGACTGCGACATTTTGCACGCCAGTTTTCTTGCTTGGAAATGATAGCCCAACTCCCAACAGGAGTCCTGCTCTTCGTGACACCTGGGACAGATCGCGACGTTCCGCGCACCAGGGAGCCATGGGAGTGGATGCCCTTTGTCGTCTACTGTAACCTCTAGCTTGGAATTTGGGTAAGATCGCGACGTTCCGCAAACCAAGTCTCTGGTTTGATGACCATTAGTAAAGGCCTCCCACATCACCTTACCTCTGCGTCCCTCATTACATCAGGCTGTGTCTACCTCTTACTGGCCACTCACTATCAACTTAATTGGTTACCCCCACCACATTATGCCTAATTATAGGGCTGTGCGGGGCCAAGCTGCCAAGCTAGGGTTAGCTCAGGCTGGGGTACGAAGGAAAAGCGGCCCTGGAAGAAAGAGGAGGCTGCACGTCAAAGAGAGTCAACCACCAGCTCAGCAAGCTCCACTTCTCACTCCCTCTGGCACGTACTACGCGCAGTATCTCCGCTGCCACCTACGCCGCAGAAGAAGACACCTACCTTCATCCGGCCAGCTAACGTTACCAGGGTAGTCAGGGTCCTTAACACCTCACCAGCTTACATTCCAACCAGGGCACCCACTCGTCCATCGCTCGCCTTGGCGCCATCCAAAGCTCAATGCACCATTACTGACGTGGCCAAAGCCAACAACTCAGACGCCAGGAACCCCGTTCGAGCGACGACCACGGCTTCACCGTCGTCCAGGGAGGGAAGTACCTCGGCCTCACCCACCAACAGTAAATCCCGCTAAGTGACGAGGCGACAAACTACTACTTCTTACAATACATACAACACCAGCACAACAGTATGAAATACACAAAACCAGCCAAGTCCTTCACCTACCTATGGCAAACACATGATAAAAATTCAGAACTGAAAAAAAACTCAAAATGTGTTCATGGACAACCCAGCTAGGCAATGGGAAGACTAAAGTAAAGGTGACCATAGTAAAAGTATGTTTATGAATCGAGGCTACGCTAGAGCATACCTTCACACTTATAAAGTTCAAGCCGCAGTGGTGGGCAAGAGCTCCAGCCAGATGGGTCTTGCCCGTTCCCGGGGCGCCGTAAAGCAACACCCCCGACTGATGCCTCAAGGGACACTGTGCAAACAGCTCCGGGTACTGGACAAATATATACAAGTACATACTAGTAGCAGGAACAGTCAACACTTCTTCATATGAAATTTTCAATACAGCAGAAAAAAAAAACTCATCACCACACGACAGTCCATACATTTAGGGAATTATACTTTGTGCTGAAATACATCAGTATGCTATGGTTTCTCTATCCTCGTGTAATATAACAAATGGGCAACTCTCAATGGTATGGGTCACAACNTACATCAGTATGCTATGGTTTCTCTATCCTCGTGTAATATAACAAATGGGCAACTCTCAATGGTATGGGTCACAACACTTTAACTTAACATGGCATTACTAGTTCCTATCAGATAACCTTGGTCATATGGGAGCTGCAGACAATAAACCGTTCAAAACTAGTTTTTTCGTACACCTTTAACTTTTCTGGTTCCTCAATTTGCAGAATTTCAAAATACATGCACTTTACCAAAAACTAAAATATTTGTCAAATGAAGTATTTTCTAAAACAATTAATTTACGAAGAAGCTATTCTGAAGACTTTGGTTTCAGTATTATTCAGATACTAAAAAATTCAGTTTACTGCTCTTGAAATACATGTGTTATACCTAAGGTTCAAAGGGGCCGCGGTGGTGTAGTGGTTAGACTATTCACCTCCAACCAAAGCGAACTGGGTTCGATTCCCAGCAAAGTCACCCCCAAATTTTTTAGTGTGGGAATCGTGCCAGACGATGCCGCTGGTCAGTGGGTTTTCTCGGGGAAATGCCGTCTCCCCGGCGCTGCTCGTTACTCACCTCGCTTGATCCTCATTGGCTCTCAAGACCTTGATGTTAAGAGCTGCCCAAATCTCTCCACCCTAGGGTTCAGCAAAGGTTTTGTTATCTGATCCAGACACACAGAGTTAAACTCCTTTCCAACAACTACTCGAAAGATAAATAAATGTTGCGAAATTCAGGAAACTGTGGCAAAATGAAATTTAAAATAAAATTCAAACTGAACCAAAGTAAAACAAAACAAAAAATGTGTAGGTTAAAGAAAGATTCTTCTGTAGTACGTGCTGAACTGCAGCTAATGTTTACCTGCGATGGCCACATGATGATCTGCTCTAGCCGCTGCTTCACATCTCCCAAGCCACCCACGTCATCCCACGTGACGCCCGAGTCACGGAACAGACTGATACCACGGAGTGACAATGGAATCATGTTCCTCCTGCCTTCTTCTAAGTCCATAGCCATCAGACTTGGGCAGTTATCATCTAAAACTGTAATATGTTACATATAACACTGCATAGCTAGGATGCTAATTATACTATTAAAAGGAGACAGAAAACACAATTACTCACAGGGTGATACTAGTGGATAGACGTACATGCACTAAGTCCGACGAATACATTCTCCCCACGAACACGCGGATGCCATGTTTCGCAAGCTGGTGCAGCACAACCGCACATCCATGTGAAAATGTGTTTGTCCGACTTTATCTATCTGCGAGTTCCACCCTGTGAGTACTTGTGAAAAGTTAAGGTCACAATTAATAAGGTTAACTACATGTGATAAGACAGTGATGGTGGATCTTGATAAATTTAGCAACCAAGCAAAATTATTACCATGGAAATAGAGTATGTTTTCAAACTATCTGACTGGTACTTGACAGGTTAATCATTTTACTAGAAAAAAAACGTAAATAAACAGTGACGACAATATTATACTGTAAATTGCTGTACAAAAAATTAAAAAATTATCTTAATGATGATTACAACTTCAAAAACTTTTCATTTCTATTCTCGCACTCATCAGCTCCAACCATGTGGCAATATTACTAAGTTCATTAATTCTCTAAGTTGTAGGCTGAGGAGGAATAACAACTGAATGCAGCTGATGAACAATGAATCTGCATTAATTTCAGAACATACTTCAACCGTGTTGCTGGTCTGTTTGCGATGGCATTCTACGTCTGTCTCTCTCAACAGATGGGCCACTACCAGGTACACCAAGTCGCACGGTTCTCCTGGACTGTAACTGTTGATTTACTCCGACCTTATCAGATGCACGAAAGTAATCCTCATTTCCCTTGCCCTTACTTCCTCACAGTATCATGCAATATTTTTAGCTTTCCATTTTTCTTGTCTAAGGAAGACAATTCAGCGACATCTTTATCACCGCCCAAGCTCGGAATATTGGTTTCCTGGTATCATACTATCAGAAAAAAAAAAAGCTTTAGAGAATGGACATAAACAAGCAAATAATGTTTCCTTTGGAATACCACGAAAAAGTTAAA
The DNA here is from genome assembly GCA_002778355.1 of Clitarchus hookeri. Classification (NCBI taxonomy): domain Eukaryota; kingdom Metazoa; phylum Arthropoda; class Insecta; order Phasmatodea; family Phasmatidae; genus Clitarchus; species Clitarchus hookeri. Next base: position 34,014 of record NQII01006857.1, on the reverse strand, counting down.
AAAACTGGAAAGGTTTTTACATATAAATTTGGTACAACCAGGCCCTAGACTTATAAAGAACTAATCTACTCGGCTTCTGTCTGACAGAAGTTGAGAGGTTCCATAAATTACAAAACAGAAATCTTTAAATTTATTTTCNTCGAGAGGCTCCATAAATTACAAAACAGAAATCTTTAAATTTATTTTCTGTCTATGAATATGAATGATGTGGCACCAGTTATGGCAGGTTACATCTACTACGCCGGGCCTTAATAAGTGGTGTGCCGATAACCTCACCTGCTCTTCTCCACATTTCAAATGTTGCTTTATCTACCAAGTCCACCAAGTCCTGGATGACATAGCCCTCAGTGTGGTTGGCAACACCTTCCAGGTCCACTGAAGGAAGATTGCCATCAGTACAAGTTGTCTGTCTCAAAATGTACTCTAGACTCATCAAACGATCAGCCTGCAAATAAAACAGTTCTTACATATACTACAGAAATGATAAAATATGGCCGGAATAGGANAATATGGCCGGAATAGGAAGAGAGGCTACGAACTACACTTTTAACAAAGAGACAGCAACATGCGCGGCATCTCACAACCAGAACTTTAATTCATGTTATTAAACTAGAGTGGTGAGGGCCTTACCACAGTACAGAAGTTAAAGTTGCAAGTAGGCCGCTAGGTTACCCAAAATTCAAGTACTTGCAGTGTAGTACTTGTCGAGAGGCACACACAAAGCAGGACGACACATTTTTAACGTGGTTGCGTGATCGTGACGTTTTGCTGGCTAGGCCAACTTTATCAGGCAGCGAGTTGTAGGACACTGCAGGATGGTGGAAGGGCGCTGTTGGTAGTAAACCCAGTGGCCAGGAAGCAAACTAGGGTAGGTCGGAAAAATAGAAAATTTGCAGGTATAGCTGATGAGTGTGGTTTGGAGCTGTGATTATCTTATGTTGAGGTGTGCCGGCTGCCTGGATTTTGTTATAAATTGGAGAGCTAATTCCCAGCGTCTGAGTTCAGAGCTACTGCTTGAAGGTGGTAGGGCTCTCACAACTCTGGTACTGTAGCAGGACTGTGTGATGCTGCATGTGCTGTGTCTTAGGTTACTGATGTGACCAGCTACGGCTTGCTTGGTGTCTGCTCTGTGGCCAGTCATCCTCTGCCTGAGTGTGTTGGTGGTGAGGCCGACGTATTCTGCATTACAGTGTTGGCTCTGTAGCTGATAAATCATATTTTCTGTTGTTCATTTGTAGTTTCCTTGGATGGTGTATGTACGACTAGTGAGTCTGCTATTGAAAGAAGTTGAGGGTTGGTGGATGGTACAGGAGCCACAGTGTGAGCTATTGCAGGGGTGGGATCCTCTAGAGGCAATAATCAGGTTGGCATTTGTGGTAGGCTGCAGCTTTGGACGAACCAGTTTGTTGCGGAGGTTAGGTAGCCTTTGAAGACGAATATTTTTGAGTTTACTTGGGCCTTAATGATATGGTACCACCAGCGATATATCAGAGTTGTTGACCTTGGTTTGTGTTCGTATTAGAGATGTCTTGCGGAATCTGTTTGTGGACGAGGTGCCTGGGGTAGTCCCTGTCAAGGAATGCCCTGGCTATTTATTCCCACTGTTTGTTGACATCACTGTTGGAGAGGAGCAGATACATTTGGCTCTTGTGGCAAGACTGTAAGATAGGGATTTTTGACACGGTATTTGTGGAGAGTGAGTTAAACATCCAGGAATATGACAGGTGTTTAGGAGTAGGACCAGGTGAACTTGAGCATATGGTCCTGAGAGAGAGAGAGAGAGAGAGNACTGAGAACTGGCCCACCAATGTATTACTACATCCAGACAGCCACCTGGCTTAAACTTAGGATAACTCCTCTGATGCATTTCAAAGTTCCTGCTACACACTAGTACAGCTCCCAGCCGCTAGGTTCACCGATTGCCAACCCTGGCTCAACAGACTGCAGCGGGCCATCACTTACCGCCTGAAGAAGCTGCATGGAATATGTGTTTGTCCGACGTTGTGTCTCTATCCGTGAACACCGCCCTGTGAGTAAGCACTTTGTGTTTTCTGTCGCATCTTAAAAAATAAACACAAACATGGTAGGTGCAACTTTACTTTACAAAATATTCTACTACGCGGAACCAATGGTGGGCACTGAAAACAAATTTTAAATATGGAAAAATAGAACTAAAAAGTACAGTACCTAAATGCCTAGCAAAAGAAAGCCTCTAATGTGAATGTGCTACCTTGGCGACCGGATTTCTCCAGTCCTACCCCTCCCTGATGGAAGAGTAGTTATGTACAATGACCTCGTGCACACGCCCACGTGATCAGATAAGTTACACATGTGTGTCACTGTCAGCATTTTGTAAGAATACAGGTGCTACTACATATATGACATATGTAATAATGGAAGCTGTAACTACGTTACCACATGACGGTAGTCTTTAATAAATCCTTATGTTGTATGTGAAGAAAATAATTTTTATTAACTTCACTATATAAAAACTCCAGCAGTTAACTTAAAATTGCACTACATAATCAGCTTGAAACTGTAAACATATATTGTGACACCACGCAACACTACACACAAAACTCATCAGCTACTTGTTTAGGAGCCAACTCTGATTATGCAAGAAACACAAATGGAACTAATTCAGCTGAGGATTGGTCACCTTCGTCAACTCCTGGATCTCTAGAACTGCGTGGAAGNATGGTGGGCACTGAAAACAAATTCTAAATATGGAAAAATAGAACTAAAAAGTACAGTACCTAAATGCCTAGCAAAAGAAAGCCTCTAATGTGAATGTGCTACCTTGGCGACCGGATTTCTCCAGTTCTACCCCTCCCTGATGGAAGAGTAGTTATGTACACTGACCTCGTGCACACGCCCACGTGATCAGATAAGTTACACATGTGTGTCACTGTCAGCATTTTGTAAGAATACAGGTGCTACTACATATATGACATATGTAATAATGGAAGCTGTAACTACGTTACCACATGACGGTAGTCTTTAATAAATCCTTATGTCTTATGTGAAGAAAATAATTTTTATTAACTTCACTATATAAAAACTCCAGCAGTTAACTTAAAATTGCTCTATATAATCAGCTTGAAACTGTAAACATATATTGTGACACAACGCAACACTACACACAAAACTCATCAGCTATTTGTTTAAGAGCCAACTCTGATGATGCAGGAAACACAAATGGAACTAATTCAGCTGAGGATTGGTCACCTTCGTCAACTCCTGGATCTCTAGAACTGCGTGGAAGACGTGACGACCTCTCGGAGCCATCACGGAATGGTCTAGCTTCTTCACTGACGAAGTCGTAGCAACAACACAGATGTCATTTCCACTTTGGAACTCTTGAAGTGTGTCTACCAACCTCTCTCCAACTCTGCAACAGTTGTTGATGCAAACACATCATGATAATGAATATTGAAATTCTGATGGAGCTCTTTAATTAAATTGTGACTATGCAAAACTGCCTTATACCGGTACCTAGAATTTTATTGGCCTTGGTAAAAAAATATCTGCACTTATCATAAAATACGACTGACCAATCTATGCTCATTATAAATAATGGTCATAGCCAAATTGAATTCTGAATATAAATAACTCAATCAAACGACTGCCATTAACTTCAAAAACAACATAACATAACCCAAACAAAACAATTAGTGCCTTTATTACAACCACAATTATATGATTGCAGTGCCCCGATAGTTTTACAGCACAAGATCTTGGACAACGTATGGCTGAAGAATGAATCCGAAAGTGTAACAAAATACCGACTATTATGAAAGACCTGCATACAATATTTCTAAGAAGAGAAGACAGTGACTGACAAGTCAAGAGAAGGATATTCTGAGAACTTAGCTGTAGAACTGAAGTAATATCGGTATTTTAATAACATACGTTNGCAGTTAACTTAAAATTGCTCTATATAATCAGCTTGAAACTGTAAACATATATTGTGACACAACGCAACACTACACACAAAACTCATCAGCTATTTGTTTAAGAGCCAACTCTGATGATGCAGGAAACACAAATGGAACTAATTCAGCTGAGGATTGGTCACCTTCGTCAACTCCTGGATCTCTAGAACTGCGTGGAAGACGTGACGACCTCTCGGAGCCATCACGGAATGGTCTAGCTTCTTCACTGACGAAGTCGTAGCAACAACACAGATGTCATTTCCACTTTGGAACTCTTGAAGTGTGTCTACCAACCTCTCTCCAACTCTGCAACAGTTGTTGATGCAAACACATCATGATAATGAATATTGAAATTCTGATGGAGCTCTTTAATTAAATTGTGACTATGTAAAACTGCCTTATACCGGTACCTAGAATTTTATTGGCTTTGGTAAAAAAAAATACATGCACTTATCATAAAATAGGACTGACCAATCTATGCTCATTATAAATAATGGTCATAGCCAAATTGAATTCTGAATATAAATAACTCAATCAAACGACTGCCATTAACTTCAAAAACAACATAACATAACCCAAACAAAACAATTAGTGGCTTTATTACAACCACAATTATATGATTGCAGTGCCCCGATAGTTTTACAGCACAAGATCTTGGACAACGTATGGCTGAAGAATGAATCCGAAAGTGTAACAAAATACCGACTATTATGAAAGACCTGCATACAATATTTCTAAGAAGAGAAGACAGTGACTGACAAGTCAAGAGAAGGATATTCTGAGAACTTAGCTGTAGAACTGAAGTAATATCGGTATTTTAATAACATACGTTTTGCAGTACTTACTTTCACTGTCCACTGCAAAACAGAACAACAAAATCAAGGCAGCCCCTGGGCTTCAGTGTAAGATAATCACAGCTCCAAAACCATATTCAACAACTATGCTGNTCTGCAGTACTTACTTTCACTATCTACTGCAAAACAGAACAAACAATAAAAACATATTATTGCAGATGAAACATTAAACTGGCACTAAATATGAGTTTATAAAAGTATTAATTTAATGTTGTAAATGTGACTATTAAGGGGGGAAAAGCGAGTGAAGAGATTTCGGCAACTCTCAACATCAAGGTCTTGAGAGCCAAAAGGGGAGAATAGAGAAATCATTGTGGTGTTACTAGATTATTATCCTTAAAATGCTTTCAGCATTCATTACTGACATTTTTTCTTCAACAAAGCATAGTATATCACTTATATCACTGAACTGTGGTATCAACGAAGTACCTTAACTTATTTACCATTTGGATTAAACAGAGATTAATTATTGATTACAGTGCCTACTGAATATGACCATAAAAGTGAAAATAGTACAAGAAGTCAAAAGATAATGTTTCTAAAGAATAATTAAGTAATGTTCTATGCCCAATCAGTCATATTTAAAAAAAATTAATCTCAAACATAAGTAATAACAAAAGAACTTGTGCAAATGTTACAAGAAGCTGCAAGACTACCAATAATATATAAAATAATAAGACAGAAGCTCAAGTACTCACTGTCTAGTGCTTGTCAACAGGTACACAAACACAGGAGGACGAAACATTTCTCACGCGTCTGCGCGATCGCGACGTTTTGCTGGCCAGGCAGGTTCACCAAGCAGCGAGTTGTAGGACACTGCAGGATGGTGGAAGGGCGCTGTTGGTAGTAAACCCAGCGGCCAGGTGACAAACTAGGGTGCGGCTGGAATATTGAAATGCTGTAGAATATGGTTTTGGAGCTGTGATTATCTTATGTTGAGGTCCGGCGACTGCCTGGATTTTGTTATAAATTGATGAGCTAATGCCCAACAAAATCAAGGCAGCCCCTGGGCTTCAGTGTAAGATAATCACAGCTCCAAAACCATATTCAACAACTATGCTGGCAACATTTCAATTTTCCAGCCGCACCCTAGTTTGCAACCTAGCCGCTAGGTTCACTACCAACAGCGCACCCTTCCACCATATTATAGTTCCCTACAACTCACCGGCTGATGAAGCAGTCCTAGCCAGCGAAACGTCACGACTGCGCAAACGCATAAAAAATGTGTCGTACTGTGTGTGTGTGTGTGTGTGTGTGTGTGTACTTGTTGACAAGTACTAGACTGTGAGTACTTGAGATTATCTTAATAACAAAAAATGTACAAATACAACATGGTGTCCACCCAACTCTTCCTCTTTACCATCAAATTAAGCGAACATTAGTGCCCTTTACACTCTGCATCTCACTTCATACTATCAGAAATGTGCCGGTACACATCTACCATCTTGTTGTACAGCACAATTAAACATTACCTCGAGTAATACAACCCCTCGGCAGATGTCGCATCCTCTGGAGAGCTGGCGGCACCTACAATTGCTTCCAAATCGTCCAACACGAGGACTGATGGCTGATAATATGCACATTCCACCAACCACTGCACCATTAGCCTCTGCAGCGTCTCAACCTTCTTTCCTGCAAAATGCACCGCTACTAGTATGCGGACTTCTCAAATACACACGCACGCAAGTGACAGAATAGTAACAGTATGGACAATGTACTGACAAAGTCTGCTACTGATCTATGATACAGCTGAAATTATAACACTAACGGCTTGAAGAGAGGCAAATTTTCAACAGGTCCATATCATTACAACTTAAATTCTCACTGCTATTATAATACATAACTACTGTTTATACACAATATCAGAAGCTTCAGCAATGTTGTATTACAAATTTCCCTTTCAATTAANAATGTTGTAATACACATTTCCCCTTCAATTAAAGTTAATTTTCTCCCTTACACTGTGTTAATAGTAGAGATAGGTAGTTAATGTTGTAAATAACGGCTGTGTGTATTTCTATAACATAAATAATTTTAAAAAATACATTTAGTTCTTTTATTTTTAGTACAGTTCCTCACGAACTAACATACGCCCTCTGGCGAGTTGTAACAATACATAGAACTGTAATATCAATTGAGAGGTTGTAAACGTGCAGTAAGAAAGGGTTGATGCTAACCTTTAAGATACCTGCACTGGATGTGGACAGAATGTACAAAGTGAGGCAACTTCCCCAACAGATGACACATCGCTTTCGAAACTGTGCTCTTTCCGGATCCTAATTTGCCTGGAAAAAAAGAAANATCATTACAACTTAAATTCTCACTGCTATTATAATACATAACTACTGTTTATACACAATATCAGAAGCTTCAGCAATGTTGTATTACAAATTTCCCTTTCAATTAAAGTTAATTTTCTCCCTTACACTGTGTTAATAGTAGAGATAGGTAGTTAATGTTGTAAATAACAGCTGTGTGTATTTCTATAACATAAATAATTTTAAAAAACACATTTAGTTCTTTTATTTTTAGTACAGTTCCTCACGAACTAACATACGCCCTCTGGCGAGTTGTAACAATACATAGAACTGTAATATTAATTGAGAGGTTGTAAACGTGCAGTAAGAAAGGGTTGATGCTAACCTTTAAGATACCTGCACTGGATGTGGACAGAATGTACAAAGTGAGGCGACTTCCCCAACAGATGACACATCGCTTTCGAAACTGTGCTCTTTCCGGATCCTAATTTGCCTGGAAAAAAAGAAACTTACAAATTTCTGGAAGGGCTGGAATAAATAAATTCTCATTTACGAGAAAATAATTTTCAAACGTCCAACACGATCTGGTGTTTCGTAGCCATGCTGGCAGGACTTGCAAGGATGGGATTCTCAGCCAGAGAGAGGGAAGGAGGCAAACTGGTGTACTGTGGCCTTGGCCCTATTTAGTGAAAGACCCACGACATGGAAACTTAAAAACAACAGTAACTATTCTGCACCAGCGTTTTAAAATCACTTTATTACAAAATTGATGGGAAATTATTGAATTACCGGAACGAGAAGGGCCCAAGTAACGTCGTTTGCCTCACGCCCTAAGAAAACTCTCTGCAGGTCTGTTCTCCTCCCTTAATGTGCATGCCAATTAAGAGGGTATAAGACATAAATAAATGCTGAACACAATAATAGAAGTTTGCAGGTTTTTGGAGGCCATACAGAAACACAAAAAAAGGACAATCCAACATTAAGGTTTTTGCCAACTTTCTGTGCAAAAATTTTGCGTCTAAGCATACAAAATTTCGGTGCCAGAAATGCCTAGTTAGAAATGCATTACCGTGCCATAATAGTTGTTAACAAAGTTAACAAAAACCGAAAAGTAGGGATACCCTTTTTCAGGTTTTTCTATATTGGGCTCCGAAAACAAATAGAATACTAATATAATGTTTGGCATTTAGTTACGTCTCACAACCTCTTAAGGGCTGAAAGGGAAGGGAAGAAGAGGAGGTTATCCAGCCACACGGAGAATCGCAGTTCTACTGTTTGGAGCACAGGTGGTGTAGTGGTCAGACTACTCGCCTCCCACCATGGCAAACCAGGTTCGATTCCTGCTAGTTCACCTGGCTTTTCGCATGTGGGAACACAGTGGACATTACTGCAGGACAGTGGATCTTCACAGGGCGCTCTCATTTCCCCCACCCTTGTATTCTGCTACTGCTCTATCTTCATCCTCAATGGCATTCCATGCCTCACGGTGGAGAGCAGAGCAAACCTCTCACCTCAACTCAACACAGTCCCAGTGTCTCGCTCACGTCCCTCCCTCACACAGCACACCTTACTAGAGCTGCTGCACGAGGGGCAGTAACCCACATTATCAACTACCAAGTCTCAATAAACTGCAAAACGTTTTACCACATATACGGATGGAATAAACAGCTGGACACAAATTTCAGTTAAAATTATAAACTCAATATTATTCACTAAATAACATCTGCGCATTTCTTTGAATATTTATTTACAATTACACACTGATTCCAAACAATTCAAAAACATAAAAAAATAAAGAGAATGACATTAATATTACATTTTGTAGTATTTTCACGGGATATGTAAAAACAAACGGGGAACAAAAATTGTATAAGAATTACAACTGGCTACAACCATAGGCTACGGAAGTAGGAAGTACATAAAAGCATTNTAATTCTCATTTACGAGAAAATAATTTTCAAACGTCCAACACGATCTGGTGTTTCGTAGCCATGCTGGCAGGATTTGCAAGGATGGGATTCTCAGCCAGAGAGAGGGAAGGAGGCAAACTGGTGTACTGTGGCCTTGGCCCTATTTAGTGAAAGACCCACGACATGGAAACTTAAAAACAACAGTAACTATTCTGCACCAGCGTTTTAAAATCACTTTAATACAAAATTGACGGGAAATTATTGAATTACCGGAACGAGAAGGGTCCAAGTAACGTCGTTTGCCTCACGCCCTAAGAAAACTCTCTGCAGGTCTGTTCTCCTCCCTTAATGTGCATGCCAATTAAGAGGGTATAAGACATAAATAAATGCTGAACACAATAATAGAAGTTTGCAGGTTTTTGGAGGCCATACAGAAAAACAAAAAAAGGACAATCGAACATTAAGGTTTTTGCCAACTTTCTGTGCAAAAATTTTGCGTCTAAGCATACAAAATTTTGGTGCCAGAAATGCCTAGTTAGAAATGCATTACCGTGCCATAATAGTTGTTAGCAAAGTTAACAAAAACAGAAAAGTAGGGTTACCCTTTTTCAGGTTTTTCTATATTGGGCTCCGAAAACTAATAGAATACAAATATAATGTTTGGCATTCAGTTACATCTCACGACCTCTTAAGGGCTGAAAGGGAAGGGAAGAAGAGGAGGTATCCAGCCACATGGAGAATCGCAGTTCCACTGTTTGGAGCACAGGTGATGTAGTGGTCAGACTACTCGCCTACCACCATGGCAAACCAGGTTCGATTCCTGCCAGTTCACCTGGCTTTTCGCATGTGGGAACACAGTGGACATTACTGCAGGACAGTGGATCTTCACAGGGCGCTCTCATTTCCCCCACCCTTGTATTCTGCTACTGCTCTATCTTCACCTCATTTCATCCTCAATGGCATTCCATGCCTCACGGTGAAGAGCAGAGCAAACCTCTCACCTCAACTCAACACAGTCCCAGTGTCTCGCTCACGTCCCTCCCTCACACAGCACACCTTACTAGAGCTGCTGCACGAGGGGCAGTAACCCACATTATCAACTACCAAGTCACAATAAACTGCAAAACGTTTTACTACATATATGGATGGAATAAACAGCTCAACACAAATTTCAGTTAAAATTATAAACTCAATATTATTCACTAAATAACATCTGCACATTTCTTTGAATATTTCTTTGCAATTACACACTGATTCCAAACAATTCAAAAACATAAAAAATAAAGAAAATGACATTAATATTACATTTTGTAGTATTTTCACGGGATATGTAAAAACAAATAGGGAACAAAAATTGTATAAGAATTACAACTGGCTACAACCATAGGCTACGGAAGTAGGAAGTACATAAAAGCATTGTGAAAAACTTATGTGCCCAGGATGTGCCGAGTGCGCACAGGCACACCCTAACAACAACCAAATTTATTCATCTAAAATTGTGGCCTTTGAGTTTTATTTATTATTCTGTGCAAATTAAGCAAAGGGATAAAGAAACTTATTTTNTTCCGCCAAACTTCCCACAGCAGCGCAGCTTCCGCAGACCGGCTTCACATTTTATTCCACACATGCAATGTTCTTGGTCCTTGGAATATATCTCTTTAACATTCTTAATACAACTAACGAAATTTTTTTTTCAAGTAATAGAAGTCAATAATCGCAAAAAATCTATTGTATAAATAAATTTTTTAAATCACTTTTCAAACGATAAAAAACAGTTTTCACAATTTAACTTTTCATAAATATTTTAGGAAGAGATTGTGAAATATGGTCTTCTTACAATATCCTATTTTGGCACAACTTTTTCATAACTAATGCTATTTTAATCTTTGAACTAAAAAAATTCCCCAGAGGAGAAACCCCCGACTCCCTGTTTACAGGATAATGTCTAGCTTTGTGGCACACCCTCATGATGAAGGTTGCGCACGCTTACGAGTCAGATAACATAGTCTACAAGTGTGGCCAGGCTTGGTCAGTATCTGGTAGCGAGTGAGCGAGTGGAGAGATCTGGGCGGCTCCTAACATCGAGGTCCAGAGAGCAGATGAGGGTGAAGCAAGGCGAGTATGGAGAAGTAAGTGCACATGATCCGGCATGATTCCAACATGGGAAAATCCAGGAGTAACCCCCTTGGGAATTGAGCCAGGTTCGCCTACGAGTAGTCTGAGCACTACACCGCCGTGGCCTCCGATCATGAGTGGTCTCATTCCAAGTACCCATAACATGCAGTGTGGTCAAGGCTATCACAGGTGTATCTCGCTACAACTAAACCAACAAATGAAAATTAAAAACATAGTGAGCCTAACACTATTTATAAGATGGTTTGAGATTGTAAGCCACAGGGCAGAATATTAGCGTGTTGTAACACTTTCCTAATAGATGGTCAGGAGCATACGGGTTGATGTGATGACACCTGTGAACAAGTCTACCGTCCACGACATTTATAACTCACCAACTATGAGGATATTCACAGCAGACAACGCTGNACACCTGTGAACAAGTCTACCGTCCACGACATTTATAACTCACCAACTATGAGGATATTCACAGCAGACAACGCTGTGTTTGTGTACCGCAGCTTGTCTGCCGCTTGATGGATCTGGAGGCCAAACTGAAGAGTTCTGGTTCCTTCTTCCAACACAGCATCTAGGCTCCTGTACATGAACAACTGTTAAGATACAATTTTGTCACTGACTGCATTAGTGATGGTGAATAATAATATACTTAGGCCTGAAGTAAAGTGAAACATGCATTACACAAAGAAATAAAATTCTTCCTAAATTTGTAAAACGTAAAACAATTATTCAGCTTATTGATAATTTCTTTTTTTCTTTCTTTACTTTTACACAAATGTTAGGTTCCCAAGCACCTTAAACTACGAATTATTTGTTTTATTTCATAAAATGTGCATGATAGGCTTATATAAAATTGTTGATGTAAGTTATTACAGTGGCATGTTTCAAAGGTTCATTACATAAGTGCTCACTTTAACGTGAACATACTTTAGTAAGAAATAATTCTCATGGAAAATTACACCAAACAAATGCAGTGCATAGTCTCCATTGGTGTAATTTTCTAGACTTTGGTTGCAGGAGGCAGAAGAATATCCAGAACAACCGCAGGGCTTCAGAAAAGTTGAAAGTAACTGCGAACGGACTATAACTACTCACCCGAAAAATTTTCCGGCGACAGCAATATCCTCCTGTACGTCGGCGTTCGCTTCATCACCGTCGTTCGTGCTTGCATCATCGACGCACACTTTCCAGTGTACCAAACTCTGCGCGTCCACCACGGTGTATTCCACAGACGAGGGCACCAATTTCACGCGAAAGTCTACGACGTCTGCGGAAGTCACGCGCACAGGTAAGGTTGCACCTGAGTTTAGCAGCAGGCTGGACTTTCCAGTGACTGCTGCTAAATGCCTTGTGAACAACGAGTCTATGCTGCCCAGATCTGCATCCTGCAACGGTTAACACTCGCAGGTTTCAATGTACATTTATTACTCATCAGCATAACCAAAGGCTTTAAAAATTGAAACAAAAAACATTGTTTAATTTAACAAATACAGTAATTACTTAATTAATATAATGCAATANAGGCTTTAAAAATTGAAACAAAAAACATTGTTTAATTTAACAAATACAGTAATTACTTAATTAATATAATGCAATAAAAATATTTTTACTTTACTTTTGTTTATTTTCCTTACATATAAGCAATAGGCCTACACCTTTCTTAGCCTACTTTCTGAAGGAAAGAAAGGGATGAGATCACTTTCCTGTCTGTGCGTGTGTGTCCACACCTTTCAAGTTTTAAACACTTCAGCCGAATTTCACCAAACTCAGTACACATATAAAACTTTGTAAGGACACCCGACCTTAATAGTTTTCGACCACGCCGGGCACTAATTTTAAAAATGGCGGCCATTTTAAAATTTTGGATGATATTTTATATCTTGGGAACCAATTAACCAATTTCAACCAAATTTTGTATGCTAGCAGAGTATTGTGTAAGCATTAAATTATGAAATTGATATTGTTATTCCGCCATTTTGTAAAATAGCACCAATTGAAAAAATAAAGATTTTTACATTATATCATTGAAACGATTCACCCAATTCTCACCCAATTTGGCATGTATGTAATACTATGGTAGTCCATATAAACGTAAATAATTGAACTTGATTAGTTACTTATTTTCAAAATGGCGGCAATACAAATGTTTCAAGTTTATTTGGTATATCTGCCAAACCATTTAACCAATTTTGACAAAATATTGTATACTGAAAGTATCTACTACAAGCATATTATAAACCAACAAATAACAAATTTTGTCTGCCATTTTGGAAGATAGCATCATACAATAAATAAAGTTATTATGTCATAACTCAGTAAATAATTAACCGATTCCTACCAAATTTGGCAAACAAGTGGTACTGATGCAGGTGATGTTAAGTGATATGTTTTAAGCATGGCAGATACTTATTTTCAAAATGGCGACCATATAACCATTTTAGTTTAGAATGGTATATCGTCAAAATTATATAATCATTACCAACATAACTTTGTATGCTAGCAGTAGANAGGCTTTAAAAATTGAAACAAAAAACATTGTTTAATTTAACAAATACAGTAATTACTTAATTAATATAATGCAATACAAATATTTTGACTTTACTTTTGTTTATTTTCCCTACATATAAGCAATATGCCTACACCTTTCTTAGCCTACTTTCTGAAGGAAAGAAAGGGTTGAGATCACTTTCCTGTCTGTGCGTGTGTGTCCACACCTTTCAAGTTTTGAACACTTCAGCCGAATTTCACCAAACTCAGTACACATATAAAACTTTGTAAGGAGACCCGACCTTAATAGTTTTCGACCACGCCGGGCACTAATTTTAAAAATGGCGGCCATTTTAAAATTTTGGATGATATTTTATATCTTGGGAACCAATTAACCAATTTCAACCAAATTTTGTATGCTAGCAGAGTATTGTGTAAGCATTAAATTATGAAATTGATATTGTTATTCCGCCATTTTGTAAAATAGCACCAATTGAAAAAATAAAGATTTTTACATTATATCATTGAAACGATTCACCCAATTCTCACCCAATTTGGCATGTATGTAATACTATGGTAGTCCATATAAACGTAAATAATTGAACTTGATTAGTTACTTATTTTCAAAATGGCGGCAATACAAATGTTTCAAGTTTATTTGGTATATCTGCCAAACCATTTAACCAATTTTGACAAAATATTGTATACTGAAAGTATCTACTACAAGCATATTATAAACCAACAAATAACAAATTTTGTCTGCCATTTTGGAAGATAGCATCATACAATAAATAAAGTTATTATGTCATAACTCAGTAAATAATTAACCGATTCCTACCAAATTTGGCAAACAAGTGGTACTTATGCAGGTGATGTTAAGTGATATGTTTTAAGCATGGCAGATACTTATTTTCAAAATGGCGACCATATAGCCATTTTAGTTTAGAATGGTATATCGTCAAAATTATATAATCATTACCAACATAACTTTGTATGCTAGCAGTAGACNCCATTTTAGTTTAGAATGGTATATCGTCAAAATTATATAATCATTACCAACATAACTTTGTATGCTAGCAGTAGACATTACAACAATCAACTGTATCTAAATAGTGCATATTTTGTCCACCATTTTGTCTGTAAACAGGTATGTTTTATGTATGTCAGAAACTTTTTTAAAAAATGGTGGCAATTTAACTATATTACCTCCGTATATTTTATAAACAAAACCAAATTCCAACGTAACTTTGTATGCTAGCAGCCTCTATTTCGACCATCAAATATGCCTATGCAGAGTCTCATTTCTCTGCCATTTTTAATAATAGCCACACCAATAAAAAATTAAGTTTTTATCTCATATCTTGGGAAACAATCAACCGATTCTTACAAAATTTTGCAAGGATGTTGCAATTTGGTAGGCCATATTAATATATATATTTTTTAAGTATGACACACTTATTTTCAGAATTGCTGCTATAAAATAATTTTAGTTTTGTATGCCATATCTACGAAGCTATGTANGTATGACACACTTATTTTCAGAATTGCTGCTATAAAATAATTTTAGTTTTGTATGCCATATCTACGAAGCTATGTAATCTGTTTTAACTTAACTATGTATATTGGCAGTATAAAATCATTGAATGTACTATTAGATTACTTTTGTCCTCCATTTATGAAGATCGCTATATGAAAATTATGGAGGTTTTAAGCCATATCTAGTGGACCAATCAACANTTTTGTCCTCCATTTATGAAGATCGCTATATGAAAATTATGGAGGTTTTAAGCCATATCTAGTGGACCAATCAACAGATTCCCACCAAATATTACACTGGAACATTTCAACAAATTTGTACCAAATTATGCACACCCCAAATACTACAGAAGTCCATGTAAACTTTCATGATTTAAATGGCTGAAACAACAATGTTCAAAATGGTAGCATCATAAATAATTTTGGTAAGTTTGCCACATATATTAAACAATTTAACTAAATTCAACCAAATTTTCTATATAGACAGTATACATTAAAAGCTTCATATATATAAACATTTTTTTTTTTTTGCAATTTTGTACATAGCATCAAGTAAGAAAATAAAATTTTTTATGCCATATCTGTGACTAGACAACCAATTTCCACCAAATTCTTGACACAAGTAGCGCTACGGTAGGCCATGTAAACTTACATGTTTTCAGTGGCTCAGTCACTTATTTTCAAAATGACGGCCCTCTACATATTTTAGGTTAGTAAACCCTATCATTCGAAACATTAGACCAATTAAATCCGTAGTTGATGTTACGAATCCAACCTCCATAAAGCAGTGCATTGCACGCTAGCTTATTGTACGAGGTTTTCTGGGTTCAAGTCCTGGGTAAGGCACGTGTGTATTTGTAACTATCTCACTACTGTTGCATACGTTTGTGGTTCCATTTCTAATTTTACTGCTTTCAAAGATAAGTCAAGTCCTACCTACCAACTCAGCTTTTTAAAACTCATTTCAAAATTAATAACACTCATGTTGAAGAAAGTAGGCTTATTAGTTATATCAGTGACTGCTTGTTCAAATTATCATAATGCATCAATCAATCTAATTTATTTATATTTTAGCACAATTCCTTCAATGTAGGTATTAGTGAAATGAAAATACATACATAAAAATTCTGTGAACTGTACAACTGCTATCCGCACCTAGAGGAAGGTTTTGGTATTGTTAGCAAAACATTTCCAATTGTAATTAATCATCCTTAGAAAATATAATTTTTAATTAATAGAAATAGGTAAACTTTAAAGATGTTTACATACAACTATGTTGAATGCAAATAAAATACGATATATTCAGCACTGGACTTAGTACTCACTGGAAGATAACTTAACTTGGAAATGCGGTTTTCACTGATCTTCAGTTGCATGTAGCTGTCAAAATAAAATTAGTGTTTCCTGGCTTCATAATTTAAATCTTTGTAGCAGTAAGGCAAAAAACATAACATAAACCACACATGTTAACAATCNGTTTCCTGGCTTCATAATTTAAATCTTTGTAGCAGTAAGGCAAAAAACATAACATAAACCACACATGTTAACAATCCAATCAAAAAACATACATATATTATTTTGATATTAAATATTTTGTTTAAATGGAGGAATTCATTGTATTTGGTTCTCTTGGCTTTGTTTATTGTGATTAACTTGCAAATATAAAACATTATTGGTCAAACTTTAAATGTAATTTTAAAAACATCAACATGGCTATTACATTACATAGTTATGCATAAAAGCTAGATCAGGATGATGATGATGCAAACGTGAATCATGTTCCGATACATGCAAAATAAATAAATCAGTCTGATTGCTACCACGTTTATTGCTGCTCGCAACATATTTTCATATTGTCTGCCAAGAACTGACCGACTGCCGTTTTTTTTCCCATTCCACATTCCTGCGACGACGGTTGTCACCAAAGAAGGTTTTCTTAAAGGGGAGGAGAGAACAACGAGGCACTCTACCTACTGTCATCAATGGTACCACCAAAGACAAAATCCGAATGCTGGTCGCACGTGTTAGAAAAATTTCCATGTTTTTTCTATGTTGTGTTGTAAAATGGTTTTCTTTGCACCGTTTATGTATAATGACATTTCCATTTTGTCCGCTGGTTGTCAGTCCCGTATAGAATAGTGGAAATAAAAATGGCTGACGGGTATAAGCTCCAGTTATGTACTGCTGCATTTTATTGCGAAGTTATATGTGTTCTAACTGCATGCACATCACTAAAAAAAAGTTTCATCTTTACACCTATACTCCGGAAGCTTGCTGGCCGGAACAAAAACCCAAATTTGAGCACTTTTTTTAAATTTGGTAAGAGAGATGAACACAAAAAAAATAACTTACCCAACTGAATGCTAGAAACGTCAGGGAAGAGAGAGAGATCCGTCACCTCTCGCATCAGACGAATAACTGTGATGTGGGGTGCCTTTTGCTGCATTAAGTAACTGCAGAGGACGCAATATCATGTGACCAACAACCGATCACGAGCTAACTACGTGATATCACTAGACTGTTACCTCGACCACGTGTGGACGTGTGTAGATAGTATCCTCCAGACTATCTGGCACGGACTACCTCTAGGGCTACAGTATCTTCTCTCTGCGCTTGGTATGCAACACTAGAGAGGTAGCAATTACATTAAGTAGGCTTTGAAACGTCATGCAAGTGCCATTATTAAGGTCCTGCACAGCTGCTTCAACTGGGCACTCGTCCCTAAGCCTCTCTCCTAGACACTGTTCATGATGAAGTGAGCACTTTTGAAATAAACCCTAGAAAAATGCCACTGCCCTTACCTGCATGTACTTTAGAAGGCGCAGTGAGCGATATATGCACAGTAAAGTTAATCACGATGAAGGGAAAGTAGTTGTATTAAAAGTGTTAGGAGACTATTAGTGACAACTTACATTATTTATTTCCCTTTCTGTAGTTTTTTATAGCACCAAAGTGAGAAATGAGTAGATTGTAAAATATTTACTTTTCTAATAATTACACAGTTTCATTTACCAACGCATGAATAAGGTAGTAAGAGACGTAGTAATGTTAATTTTAGATAAGGCGTAAGAATACACAACGTGCATGCAAGTAGATCTCAAGCAGGGCTTTCCAAAGTGCTCATTCAACCGTGAACAGCCTATGGAGGTCGTAGTCATGCTCAGGTGGATGGCAAGGTTGTGCATACGGAGTCAGGGCCTGCCTCGGGACAGCTGCACAAGGATGAAGCAGCAACACCCAAGCTCCCGTCTATCTCTCATGGCGTAATCAACATTTGGAGGGAACGGGATGTCGAATAAGTGAATGTTGTTACTACCCGTCCTGATGGAGTCCTATCACCAAGTCTGCACGTAGGATTTGAAAATGGGAGATGCTGTTGTTCTGGTAGGAATACAAGTACTGCATATCAGTTTTGCCTTCCGTTTCACAATGAAAATAATTTTATAGTGCAATACGGTTATAAAAAATATTTAAGGCAGTCAGCAATATCTCACGGATTAAAAAAAAAAACCGATATTGTAAAACATGGTGTCTCAGATAAGTGTTGTGAAATATAATTTTGTTCTCAAGACAGCAAATATGAATATAAAGGGACATGTATCTTCGAAATTAGTATATAACAGTATTCACTTTCACAGAAATATAAAATTAAACCAATTAAAACCCCAAGAATACCATGTTGGTGGGAGAAAATAATGTAGAGATGAAAACCTGCTGTAACTCACCCAAACTTGACGAGGTGTTATGTGAAGTTCTTTCAGAGGTGATGGCAACTGTTGAGCGGAGATCAGTTCCACACGTGCCTTCGCACCCACAGCAACTTGCAGAGCAGCCATCGCAGTGTGTGTGAATAACGCATGCTCATGCCTGGGGTGACTAGTTAACTGCGATTGCAACACACAACTCTGTTCTTCTGCAAAACACAGCCTCACAAAAATGTGCGGGTGCCCAACCACTGAAGGAACGGCATCTTTCACCTTTACGTCCTCGCTAGAAAATGAAACTTTATCCGCTGCTGGCTTGGGGAACAATATTTTGGAGATTTTACAGATGATGATATTTCTGTCCAATGGAATGTCAACATCAAGTGCGACCAAACGTTCTTTGCTCACGTAAATATTGTACGGATGATCCGACAGTGCACCGTAACTTGTTTCGAGACTTTCGTTCTGAAGAGGGTGAACCCTGACGACCCAGTTGCTAAGTTTCTTGGTGCTGTCACACGTAAGGAGCTTGTTTATTTTGTCTTCGTGACTTCTACTAACGGATCCAGTTTCGCAGCCATCGCGTGATTTTACATCACTAGGTTGAGGTGTCTGCGGAAGCCATCTTGTCAGGCCACTCCACAGACGTGCTACCAAGCCCTCATCTGCAGCACCGCTGTGTGTTGAGGTGACCACCCCTGGGTCCCCGCTCACAGATTTGTGAGGTGTCGTGGCAGAACCACTACCGGTAACCGTCTCTGGAGAAGACACCACAACTTCTGTGAGGGGCTGCAGGATGCCAACATCATAACTTGGATGAATCGTTTCTGAGACAAAAAAAAAACCGTTTAATTTTGTTTTTAAAAATAATAACACGTATTTCAGTTTTAGTTACTTAATGATATTTCAACTTTTCTTCTTCATGCACAATATTGCAACCAAGCACCAGAGCTGTGTGTTTTTTCAACAGTAAAAGTTTTGAAAAACAACCATAGGAATTTTTGTAAATTCATTTCCACACTACCCTGTCAGAGAATATTCTGGATGTATAATAGGAGTGAAGCTGTTTGTAAAAGATGTGTGCACAATGCATTTCCTTTTTGTTTTATATATTTTTTCCATGTGGAAATTTTGAAGAATGAAAACATGACCTGAACTACAAATAAGAGATTCAACTGACCAGAATAACATGCCTTCGTTCTTAATATTGGTTTATGTAATCAATGAAAGGTATTTCTGCGAACGAAGACTTGTCCAGTGTCCTACAACATGTATCGTATGCAGCAGGTGTTTGGGCAAGTCTCCGAGCAGGGAAGCGTGGCAAGTCTCAGAGCAGGGAAGCGTGGCAAGTCTCAGAGCAGGGAAGCGTGGCAAGTCTCAGAGCAGGGAAGCGTGGCAAGTCTCAGAGCAGGGAAGCGTGGCAAGTCTCAGAGCAGGGAAGCGTGGCAAGTCTCAGAGCAGGGAAGCGTGGCAAGTCTCCGAGCAGGGAAGCGTAGCAAGTCTCAGAGCAGGGAAGCGTGAAAAGTCTCTGAGCAGGGAAGCGTGAAAAGTCTCTGAGCAGGGAAGCGTGGCAAGTCTCCGAGCAGGGAAGCGTGGCAAGTCTCCGAGCAGGGAAGCGTGGCAAGTCTCCGAGCAGGGAAGCGTGGCAAGTCTCCGAGCAGGGAAGCGTGGCAAGTCTCCGAGCAGGGAAGCGTGGCAAGTCTCCGAGCAGGGAAGCGTGGCAAGTCTCCGAGCAGGGAAGCGTGGCAAGTCTCAGAGCAGGGAAGCGTAGCAAGTCTGCGAGCAGGGAAGCGTGGAGTGATCGTCACAAGGTGGGAAGAAACGTACGTACAGTGCTGGTCATGTTATCAGCTGTCTCATGGATATCAGGTGGTGCAACCACACCATAGCGTGCGTGTACATTACCATTAGGAGGGGTCGCTAAATTTCATGTAGCATAATCTAGAATTTGTTATAAACAACACGCAAGCTGTCTAGCTGCTATATGCCACTGAGAATATTATAACTGAATAATCTGGGAATGGTGATGCTTTATAACGTAGCCACATTCATCCCGCATCTGACTGTACCGTGTACAATTGTTACAGTCGAACCACATCTCTACATCTAGCATCCCTATTGGTGCAAACAGAAGTTCAGTGATGTTATGGGGTGGGTTTTCCAATCCAAGAGGGGTCAAGAGAGAAGACACAAGCAGTAAATTTATTGTCCTGTTTTTACTTGCTACCGTTCGCATACCCTTGCTCAAAGATTGGTTGCACTTGTTTATGGCAGCGACACTCGGATGATAGAAATGTATTGGTGAAATATCATATTGAATAGCTACGTCAGGGGGACGCTGGCCCACTCTGTAAGCACGCCTGCGATCCCCGCATCACGTCCCGAGCTTTGGGTCACTCGTGAAAATACGTAGGTTAAAAAATTACGTAAAACTCACCCACGACGACACGCAGGTGGAACGACTTGGACAGCCAAATAACAAGCACCTGACCAGGCCACACCACTTGCAGCTGATCCAGCAGCGACGACTGCACGTCGCTGCTCTTCAGCATCTGTAACCAGCACCAATTAACAGTCTTAATTTTCAATCTAATGGATGACGAGCTGACAGATTTGCATTCAATACGTATGGTACAGAAATTAATGTTAAACATGTTAACTGAAGTCTACTGGCTCCTGGCAGCCGATACAGGAATACGAAGGCAAATTGTTTCCACCAACTTTGTAAGTAAGTATTTTGTCAAACTGAGCGAGGCAACATAGTGGTAAAATAACGGACTCATATTTCGGACGACCTGGGTTTTCATTCCTGGTGCGGTCATCCTGATATTGGTTTTCCAGGGTTTTCTGACGTGACTCCAGGTGAAGGCTGGGATGGTTCGTTACTGCAGGCCGTGGACTATTCCTCTGCCATTCCTGAATGTCTTAGGGTTCCGCTACTAGGGTGTTGTTGTGTTTGAAAGCACTCAAAGCACCAAACAGTAAACTACAAAAATTAAAAACTCTTAAGCTACTTTTTATGCTGTAAATTAGTATGATACACTGCAGCAAAATAAATGCATCACTTAGGAAAAATGTTTCTTCAAAAAGCTGGTGAAATCATAAGCGTTGCTGAAATTAAAAAAATACTCAGTCTCCTATTTCTCCCCCACTCTTTCTACTTGATCCTCTTCCAATCTTTTCCTCTCTCCTGCACTCTCGTCATTTTCTGTTCTTCTCACCACCTTCATGATCGTCCTTGTGAGCTTCCATGTGCTTAAGTGTGTGTGCAGCCTATGTGCAAACGGTGTTCTTATCCTAGAATTTTTTGTATAATTGTATGTATAATTTTTTGGCAAGTTTATATAGCATTGTATTACTGCTCGATTGAACAATAAAATACTCATACCCATTCCTTGTGTGCTTCAGTTCCATCATCTATCTCGGCAGCCTTTCTCTTCTCATTCTCTGTTACATGTCCTTTACTTTCCTTTCGAATGATTTCATTCAGGTCATTTACTTGCACCCAGTCCTGCTCCCGTCACTTCGTGGTGTCCCCTGGAGCCCGAGCGACCTGTGGCTCGATGAAAACACTTTCTATTGCTTTCCCATTAATGCGTATGTTTAAGGGGATCTGGATTAATTTTTTTATAGGAGAACTTCATCAAATTTGTTTTTCCTATATTTAAATGTAATTCGTGAGAACATGTATACTTAAGAGGAGCAAATATGTTTAAGCTCAGTCTTGCTTGTAACATTAAATTGTTTGGATTCTTTGCTCATTTAACCTTTTAAGAAGAAATATTAAAAAAAAACCTTTTCAGTTGTTAGCTATTTACCTTGTCCTTCAGTACAGACATAAAATCTGAAGTATCAACATTCAGAGTAACTATTTTACATAATATAAACATTTATTTTCAGTTGTATATTACATTAAATGTAACAGAATTACACGTTTTTACGAGTTGTGATGAGGCCTAGGCCGAGCGGCCTGCCTTATCACACCTTCCCTTATTTACACAGGACACGGGCCGTGATCGCTGAAATTAGTTATGAAATTGCAAACCACAGGAACCCCCTCTCCCGGCCAGCAAACAGGGACAGCACAGCAGATATAGGGCAGTGTACCCGTGGACGGTGTCTTTTCTTTTGTCGTCGGGCCATCGGAACAAGAAGACCACTGAAGATGGGTGTGTCCAGGCGTCGACTTCCGCCATCTTAATCAGCCTTCAGAATCATGAACAAGGTGGGGACTATCCAATTAGACTTTACTCAGAATCTTTATAATTTAATATAATTTAGAATTTCAGTATATTTGTATAGCGACCACCGTTTATATTCAATCATATTTATATTTAAATAATATTGTACAATCTTAATGTTAAATAATCCCCTTTTATATAGTGTTCATTACATAACTCTTATCAATAACTTGTTACGCCCCTACAGCCCTGTTAAGGTATGATGATGAACCATAAATCATATCATAACAACGTGAATATTTTGGATCATACATTTTTACCGAAGGGCAAAGCAAATAGCTGAAGGAAACACTACTTGCTTGCAATAAAACATTGAAAATAACGTTTACTTTTTTTTTTTTATATTTAAATAACTAAATTTTAATAATATATTTACAGTGTTAAAAAAGTATGTATTATTCTTTCATAAACACCATAAATAGTTATTCTTTCATATACACCATAAATAGTACTTTGGTGACAATTGTGGTAGGTAAGTAGTACGTGTAGTTTGTTTTTAACGAGTTCTACTGCTGTGCAGTTGGATACAGTGCGATGTAGAAAGAAACTCTACTTGTACTTTAATACGCTTTCTTTCAAAGCCTGCGTAATGTCTGAGTTAATGGATGTATAATGAATGGGTGTGAGTGAAGAGGTTTGGGCAGCTCTTAGCATCGAGGTCTTGAGAGCCGATGAGAGCGAAGCGAGGCGAGTATGGAGCAGTGCCGGAATGCAAGGGCGGGGGAAACGGGAGATCTCCCGAGAAAACCAGCCGACCTGCAAAACCGTCCGGCATGATTCCCAAATGCGAAAATCTGGGGGTGACCCAGCGAGGAATCAAACCCGGTTCGCATTGGTGGGAGGCGAGTAGTCTAACTACTACACGACTACGACCCCTATAATGTATGGGTGAATGAATTATAATGCCTGGGAGAATGAATGTATCATGAATGGCTGGGGACTATTCTACAACACAATACCTAGTGTTTACATCATAGTGACAATTTCATCAACATGACATCAATGACATCACTCATTTTTTCAATGCCTGCATCCCTTTCCTCACTCTACTTGATGGGGGCATCCACACGAATATAAAGGTTTTTGGATGGGGACAATTTTAACGTACATAATTTTAGTATTGAATAGTATACTAAAGCAAATGGGCTCAATTGTACTTCCAGATATTGTATAGACATAATGACTACGAGAATGAATGTATAATCTCTAGTGAATGAATATATAATGTTTCCATTAGTGAATCAATAATGTCTGGGAGAAAGACTGTAAGATGTCTGTGTGAATAAACATTAAATGACTGAGAAAATGAATGTATTCTATCTGAGAGAATGTACGTCTTACCAAGATCTGCCAGTCGTCAGAGGAAAGGGGCAGAACATGGATACGGCTCACTGACTGTGCTTGAGAGTGCAGTGAAATTATCACCGTCTCCCCTTCTTCGATGCCCAGAGTTCGTGCGTACACCGAGCTCAGGCATACGACACTGTCGTCGTGGATAGGGCTAGCTTCAGCACTCCACGAGAAGTAGGCCTTTTGACTAGCACCATACTCCACTACGAGTGTATCAAACTGCAAAGAAAAATGATGGGAAATACAGTCAGGTACAGAAAAAACAAACAATATTTAAAATGTTTTTAAAGCTCTTATATGTATTACACGACTGCTTCTTGGCTCTTTTTGTAGAGTGAAATACGAATGAGAAAATAATGTGTACAAGTTCAAAATGCATCGAGCAAGTCGGAAGGGGCCATTGCCGCTGCGCAAAGGGGTGGGGTTGTTCAGTTCAGGAGTGACAGTGACTGAGTGTGGTTTCGCAATAACTGCTCCGTATGTGCATATTACCTGTTAAAAAAACCTATGTCACATCAACAGTATTTAACAGTGCAGTAGTAGAAGGCTATGTTATTAGTTTGGTATGTATAGCATAAGCAGTGTTACGTGATTTCTCTCCCTCCTGCGGCGAGCGTTTGGGAGAGCCCTTCTCGACACTCGCCTCCTCTACCTCCCCCCTCGAAGCTGTGCCAAGATTATTTTTTTTCTTCAAGGTAAAGTAAGTGAGAAAGGGCATGATTTATATTTTCTTTGTACTTTAGAATGATGATACTACTGAACGTTATGCAATTTTGAAATCCACTTTACACAAGAGAAATCAAGGACGTTAAAATGGTTTAGCACAAAGGAAATCAATGGGTCAGGAGACAATGTGAAGTACGGAACTGTACAAGAAAGTGTGACTGCGATGATTTCAGATCTCTCCTGTTTATCGTGGGGAAAAATGAGGAAGGTAAGTTTCTACACAACAATGTAATAATGGGAGAAGTGGGAGACAAAGAGAAATGAAATGGCAATGGGAGTTGGGAAAGGTGCAGAAAATGTACACTGAGACACAGGAATCACAATTCCTGGAAAGTAGTGTATTTATAGGTGGACCATTAAAGAGGGAGAGATAATGACATGCAAAGAAAGGTTGAAAGTAACACGTAAACATTACGAGTTTCGTTGCGAGGAAAACACATCGTCGCCATCTACGTACCGAGTTGCAGTTATTCACATATAACCTAAAGTGCAACTTACCTGTTTATTTTATTATATGTATAATTATAATTTAAATAATAATCTAAAATTATAAAACTGCGGAAAGAACGAAAAAATTTCCTTACAAGTCTGTTACTGCTGTTAAACTTCCTCAGCCAATTTTCTGAAAAATACAGGAAACAATTTCTGACAGCAGTAAACTTTACACTAAAAACATTTTTCTTCATTTTTGAGTAAGAATAAGAATGCTCGTAGATATAAGTTTACAAGCGTCCGCCTCCTCATAACCTCTCAAAGCATCTTTTTTTCTTCTATGTACAAACAGGGAAACAGCTGATTTACGTATTTACTGTGTTGTTTACAAAAAACCGCACGTTGTCAGCAAAGCTCAATTAATTTTATTTTTTATCAAAACTACCTTATATAATACATTTTTTACTTTATTTCACTGGAGGTTGCTTTCGTAATAGTTAAATGGAATTTGTGTGTTAAAATCGAACACTATTATATTTTGATAATGAGGAAATTGTTATTTCAATTTTGATTTCTAAGGCCTCTTGTGTTATTGTTTAACACATGACACAGTTACGCAATAACTGCATTTTCACAAGCTAATTCGCTTTCGATTGGTTATGTTCGGATTCTTCTCCCAGTGCCATTTCATCTTAGCTTCGTTTTAGGTTGTGTTATTTTATGCTCATTGCTGTCAACATGCTTTTTGTTTAAAAGGCCTAAAGGAGAAAACAGAGAAAACTATAAACAAGAAAAGTAATAAGTAGATTATCGTAAGACTACATAAAAATTGCGCATAAGAATTTCAGCATATTCATACTTTTTTTGACTTTTGGTGTTAAATTAGAGCAAGTTACAAAAATAAAAAATATACCGTTTTCAGGGAAAATATTTATTTTGCACAAACAGATGGCAGAACTCAAACTAAACTTATTATTGGGCATAGTTTTGAAACATCTAAGCCAATGAACTGCGAGCTTGACTTGTAACCGTCACTTCGGGAATTCGAACGTAGAATTGGTTTATTGTGTAGTTTCGAATTTCACATTTAAATCTTGTGGTAACTTGGCGAGTGCTGTGCAGGGAAAACATTTGCAAGCTTAGGTAAGTGTGTGACCGTGTTTTGGATTAACAGTTTTGATTTTTTAATTGCATCGTGATAATAGTGTACTATTAAACATGCTCATTATAACAATATTTTTTTGTTGTGAGTAGTTTTCAGGATTATAACATATGTTTTCATGCTTATGTCACATTTACACACCGCAGAATACCGCTTTTCTGGATAATTGTAGAATTGAGTAAATTGTCAGTAGTATAAAATAATGTATTGCAACCTCGGAACGGATTTCCGAATGTAATGCATTTTCGGTATATATGTAGAATTATTCGATACCAAACTGATGTTAACCTAAATTGGGGATTGCTGTGTTGATGGAGATAAGCATTACACGTGCATTTATTTCCTTGAAGGGCCTAATAATATTCTGGAAGTCAAGTGACATTTTCTTCAAGGTAGCAGTTGTAAGCAACGTTATTACATCTTTGAATTAATTGCAATAGTCTAGCCAAAAAAAAATCTGATTCATAAATTGAGAAAGTGGCTTGGCTGCTGTAACATTCACAAATTAATTGTGGAGTCCCGGTTTAATGTGCTGATGAAATAAAATGGAAAAGCAATTCATACCTTTTTTTTTTTTTGTAGACCTACACAGTGGTGCATTTATTGGTACAATTATAAAAGTTTTGAAAGCTAACTTGAGCCGGTAATAATGTATGTGCTAAAATTTTATGCAAATTTATAATGCATACTTCTGTACATTTATTTGGAAATGAACAGTTAATGATTAACCAGACCATGTTCAATTTTGAAAGGGATTGACTGTTTAGTTAAAGACTGTTGAGGCAAAAACTTTTCCCAATCGCATTATAATTTTTATCAGTCATATAATTGCTCTGGAAAGAATTGGTTTTACAATTTGTAACTAAACATTGCTCTCATTAACAAATGGCTACCAGAATATTAAATGCAATTTTGTTTTTGGATGAAATGTTAAATTTTTCTTTGCAACCGGCCTAGGGTGTTTTCTTCATGTCCATTGTGTTGCAAGATTGAGTAGTTATTTTGCTGTAAAAATGGGGTAGTTATTTTCATCTGAAAATTTTTAGAATTTTCAAACTGAAATAAGGTGGCAACTCTTGTTTGCTGCAGGGACAGAGCCATGCCGCCTGTGAAGAAGTTAAGCATAATGCCATCAGCGGCGGCAAAAGGGCGGGTGACTACTCGAAGTCTTGTGAAGCTGGAGAATGTCAAGGAAATGCCCAAGAGGAAGGCTGGCACGCCACCGAAACAGGAGGGCGAACAGAAGAGGCAGGTTCTTGTGGACATTACAAACGAAAAGAAGACACAACTGAATACTGGAAATCTCAAAAATGTATGTATAGTAATTAGAATAGAATTCCCTCTTATGCACACCTTTCTTCCTCACACCTTTATTGCATTTTACACCAAGGTCGTTATTTGGCAGTAGGATTGGTCATGCATTATACTATTTCTGGTATCTGAGAGCAAGAGATATTTTTCACTGGCAGTGAAATAGCAGGAAGCAGTTGCTTTTGNATCTGAGAGCAAGAGATATTTTTCACTGGCAGTGAAATAGCAGGAAGCAGTTGCTTTTGGCAGGATGACACGACACAGCAGAAAACTTGTCTGAAATTAATAAATAAATTTTATAATGGGCTGTTCATGGTACAGCGAGATCTTTTGAGGTCCTAGTTACTTTGTTCATTCAGCTTTTTTTTATATAGTTCCTCCACTTTTTAAAATAAATATATTCATGTAAGTAATAAACTTTGTATATATTTAATCAAATTCTAAAGTTAACATCTGAGGCTACAATAAAACACATTTGACTGTTATTCCAAATGGGAGAGCTTCAAAAAGTGTTCACTTTACCGTGAGTAGCATATATAAAAATTGCAGTAATAATTGTTGCTTTGTAGAAATGTATCAAATTCACTCTCGTCAGGATAGCTTGCTTGAGAATGTGACTGGTCAAGTTTGCTTCGCGATGCTTGTTATTAGTTTGCGTGTGACGTAGGTAATGACGTAAACAATCACGGTTAGGAGAGGTGGGGATAGATTGGTAGAGAAAAAGTGGGAACGAGTGACAGGCATCTGAATTAGCCCAAAGTGTGCGTTAAATGAACGATAGAATAAACCAGAAGAGATCACGTTTACTAGTAGAAACTGAGCTATTTTGTAACTTTGTCTGATTTAAGTCTTTGTGAAATTGTATACACTGCCACGGGGGCATGAATTCACGGACTCTATTACATAATTTTTGTTTTACATACACAATAGTTCAGCATTAGCATTTACGCAAAGTTACACTGTAAAAACATTGAAAATGAGGTGTTGTACATTTTAAAACCCATATTAGTAATTCCCAACAGCTGAGTAATTTCGATTTCTTTAGTTGTATGACTGTGCTTCTTTGTATTGTAGAATAGTAAAANGTAATTCCCAACAGCTGAGTAATTTCGATTTCTTTAGTTGTATGACTGTGCTTCTTTGTATTGTAGAATAGTAAAATTTAATTCCGAATCGTCCACTCGTTCCATTCATAGCGTTAATAAGGTAATAGTTTAAGTGTTCAAAGTCCGTTTTCTTACGCATCTGTGCATTGTAGGATGGGCCGTGTGATGTGGATACGTGTATGGTGATAAAATAGTAAGCGTGTTAAAAATGAATACCTTTAGTGAAAGTAGTGAGTGAACTGTAAGTTGAAATATGATCTATATTGTATGAAGGTAATATAAAAATATGTGGTNGTAATTCCCAACAGCTGAGTAATTTCGATTTCTTTAGTTGTATGACTGTGCTTCTTTGTATTGTAGAATAGTAAAACTTAATTCCGAATCGTCCACTCGTTCCATTCATAGCGTTAATAAGGTAATAGTTTAAGTGTTCAAAGTCCGTTTTCTTACGCATCTGTGCATTGTAGGATGGGCTGTGTGATGTGGATACGTGTATGGTGATAAAATAGTAAGCGTGTTAAAAATGAATACCGTTAGTGAAAGTAGTGAGTGAACTGTAAGTTGAAATATGATCTATATTGTATGAAGGTAATATAAAAATATGTGGTGCATTGTGGTGTTTGACGTTTAAGAGGATGAGTGTTTCGTTGGGCAGAAAATAGGATATGTTTGGTATGGGTAAGTGTGGAGATATTTAAATACAAATGTGTGTATCGGGTGCAATAAAGTGTTGTAGGTAGGTCGTGTTAGGTTAGGGATCTGTAGTGTCAACAAGCATTTGCAGTCATGGTATCTGGACTCGAGTGTACTTCCCTAAAATGCTGAGTGTCTCAGTCCAAAAACCCACATTCCCATGGATGCCTCGTTTGATTGTGGGAATTGGG
>NQII01006856.1:93415-108541 GCA_002778355.1 Clitarchus hookeri | reverse complement strand
GTACCATGGTCTTTCTATAACTTTCCAATGAAAGTCCAGCTTAAAAGAGTTTCAATCGCCAGCTACCCATTGCTTAACTCAAGTTTATGCCCTTTCATAAGTTTACCGGCAACATCTGTTCCAAACAGTACCTAAATACATCCTTCACCCACTACTGAAATGTTGACTAACTATAACTCTATGCAACGTAGTCATTTTCTAAATACGTTGTAACCATTATTAATATCTCGACCTGCAGCTTCAGAAATGCAAGCATAGCACATTTCCAAATTTTCCGCTAAAATTCTTTAGACTTTGTGACAACTTTTCTCTGTAACTGTGCCACCAAAAAGGGGATCCCTCATTGCTTCTGTTCGCTTAACACCAAACTCCCCCCCCCCNATCGCGTCACTGAACTCACCACTTAATAACATGTTATGCTAATGGGAAGAATGGGTATGTTCACAATAAAAAAAAACAAATTTGATATCGTTATCTCAGTAACCTCTGTGTGTAGAGAAATGAGAAATTTGCGGTAACATCTCGTGACATACAATACTGCAAACATGTGTATGATTGCGCTGATTTTTTCTGTGGCCTAATTTTCCTCTAAACCCCTAAAAAGTTTGACTCGATAAGAAACAGTTATCGGTGGGACGGCTAAATCACGTGTGACGAAGTCAGAAGATAATCTTGATCATCCACGTGGCAAAAACCACCGACCCTACTGCCAGATAATAAGAAAGTTTACAGAGGCAATCTATGCATTATAAACAATCTGTCCATGTAAAGATTGTGTATGTACATGTACAGATTGTATATAAAGCATAGTTTGCCTCTGTATACTTTCTTATTATCTGGCAGTAGATATTGATTATCTTCCTTCAGTAGTACCAACTAATTTACAAAAGATCATAATTTCATCGCCTATTTCAAATTTATGATTTTTACGAGAATACAATAGAGGAGCTTGAGCAACAGTTCTATCCGCTGTCTAATTTATAACATATTTATGAACAGCAAAAGTCTCCCAACATAATGTGTCACGTACATATATTTAATTTAGTTCCTATATAAGCATAAGAAGGGGTCGGAGTTTAACGAACCCGTAAAAAAAACACATTTCCAATCATTTACTACCAGGATTAGCAGTAACCTGCAAACCGAATCTATACTAAAATGAAACCAATATATACATTTCCTGACATAGCGTACCTGCTTAACAAAACCATATTCCTGTTTAGAAACATCTGTACTAAATGCATCAATGATTCAGAAAATATAAATAATATATATTGCCCTTATAACTATTGCTCAAGACCTGTATTGTATACTCGTAAAAAAACGTTAATATTGGAATTAGGGGATGAAATTTGGGTGTTACGTAAGTTTGTTGGTGCTACTGGAGATGTGCATGTTTTTAGATCATGTTCAGATAGTGTATAATAAATATAATTTAAATAAATTTTGTTTCACAGAAATCGGTTCAGTGGTTCTCATTTTATTTTAACATTGGTTGTTTAGCGCCGCTAGCACCTTAAAATAACATAACCTTGGGGCGCTGCGCTGTAACCTTGGTCTTTTTTTAGCCTGCAGGTTCAGAGAGGATGTTGGAATTTCTAGGTCACCGATAGAATTTTTCGCTTTCTTCTGCGAGGGTATGTAAGTGAGTGCAAGAGTGTCATAAGTCACTTAGCTGTGTGTCACGAGAGAAGACTCATCACAGTGCTACAAGGGCATAAATGCATCAGTCTCAACCCACCACCCTGCACAAGCCCTTGGAAGAAATTTAGCGATTGTAAGTTATCTTCCTTAAGGAAACGTCCAACATACATAAAAACGTCTCTATCTATCTATTTTCAAGAGTTGTTTTGTTCGTGTTTGGTGCCAGTCGTCTTCGCATGTGCCTCCATGGCACAACTTGCTCTGAAGTTCACATTTCCTGGGGTACTGGTGGAGTGTTCGACATGTTACTCAATCACTTGCCTATAGTTAGAACTTGCCTACAGTTAGAACCTGCCTACAGTTAGAGCCTGCAGACACTGCCACACTTTCTGCGATTCTCGTCTTTGCTTTCTCGCAAATTTTCTTTCTTGATTCAGCAGCAAAGCCAGGCTGGAAGGTCATCTCTACATTCTTACTTTTTTGTCCTAACTAACGCATGATTTACCTGGATGTTTGGTTTAACATCGCCGCTCGGGGAAGCCTTGCAATGCACTTTCAGCACCTTCTATTTGTTTTCAGAACTTTTTAACTCTGTGTTTGACTTCACCGTCTATTCTACATCACAAGACGTATTCTAAGAGGCATTTAAATATTTAGAATCTGCAATAACATTTTATTCTGTTTAATTTATTTGCCAAATGCTGAGGTGCATCTACACTCGTCTACATTTTATTGTTGTCCGTACATTTTACATTGGAACTAATTTTTTTATTTGTGTTTTGAGCCAACGTTGTTACTGCGTACTGTATACTGTGCTATTTAAACACCATGTTGCGCTAACCACAGCGGATTGTCTTATTTTACTAGATTTCATTGTACCATGGTCTTTCTATAACTTTCCAATGAAAGTCCAGCTTAAAAGAGTTTCAATCGCCAGCTACCCATTGCTTAACTCAAGTTTATGCCCTTTCATAAGTTTACCGGCAACATCTGTTCCAAACAGTACCTAAATACATCCTTCACCCACTACTGAAATGTTGACTAACTATAACTATATGCAACGTAGTCATTTTCTAAATACGTTGTAACCATTATTAATATCTCGACCTGCAGCTTCAGAAATGCAAGCATAGCACATTTCCAAATTTTCCGCTAAANTTTTTTTTTTTTTTTTTTTCAATCCTTGAAGTAATAATATACGACCTCTGACTTCCAGTGTCGAATATTGCCCTTATTCATATTCTGTATTATCACCACACAGTCTTATATTCAAAGTCTGCGAGAGGAATTCAAGAATTTTTGGAACAGTGGTTGGTTTGCTGAGCAGGTAGCGGGGCTCTGGATTCTTATTATTTTCTTCTTCTTTTTTTTATTTTGCCGGATATGTAGATTTAGAAGACATCGTAGTTGAATGTCTCTTGCCACACGTGTCGCATCTCGATTCTGCCCGACATTTTCTAGACAAGTGTGCTACTTTCATACATGAGAAACGTGGTTTCCTGTTTTTGAAGTATTTTCATCTTCTCGTCGTGGGACGCCTTATGTGCTACATAGCAATCTACACTGGCGTGTGACACAAAACACAAAGCACACATATGTTACTTCTACAGACCTGATCATATGTACGTAATCTGCATGCTTCAAATAAAAAAGGAATACCGGCAGAAAGTGACTAGACATTCACACCCGCAGTTAATAAATCAATTGCTACAAATATTNTTAATAAATAAATTACTACAAATATTCATTTTAGCAATTAGCTATACTTTTAGCTATACAATTATTACTTTACAATTTTTTTAGCTTTTGTTATGTTGATATGTAATATGCTCTTGCTGTGCGATTTACCTCTTGCTGCAGGCTTACATGAGGAAGTTGATTTAGAAATTGCACATCAACATATAAGCTGCATAGAACAAAGTGTCTGCCAAAGGTGCATAAAATGACTGCAACATTAGTTGTACTTCGGTCACGCTTCCCCAAAACTTTACTGTCTTTATAATGACAAATATATTTTCTGTGGGAGAAACTGAATTTTTTATAACTCTCAGTAATTGGTTCATTGGTGACCAATTGCAGGTATATTACACACCAAAAGTTTGAAGATGCGAGTGCAGTTCATTTTTGGACGAAGTAAATAAGCACAGAAATGCTAGTGATGTGAATCGTTACCATAAACACGAATCATTAGCCTTTTTCTGTCCTATGACTATCATATACAAATGCTGGCTTGGGCACGTGTGTAGCACAGTAAACATTTTTAGGACAAGATTTTAAAAATAAATATTTAGATGGCGTCAAAAACATTGAATGCGATCCTGCAAGTGCATTTTGGAATCAAATGAAATATTCAGTATTGCTATTTCTACAAACTCCATCATAGTGTCCTTTTATACATTAAATTTATTTCCATCCTTATTCTGGCAGTACTAATGCGCAGGATTTGTCAATCGTGAATACAAATGTTACACAAAACAAAATAGAGATATTTATGTATATATATATATATTTACAAAACACTCATCAGTACACTGCACACATAAATAAGAACTATATAACAAATAAAACAGAATATTTAGAAAGATACATTTAGTTAATACATTGTATTTCCTAATACAAAACATAATATTATAAGACTATACATAAAAATTTCATTTAATGAATAGGCAGCAGTTATAACGCTATATGCTTTGAGTTGTCTTTTAAATATAGAGAGCGATTTTAATTCCAGAAACTGGGAAAGTGCTAAGGGTAAGTTATTTAACAACTTAAGGCCAATTAAATACGGATACAATTCATATTTCTTTGTTGAATGGAGAAGAATGTGTTTTTTATTATTAGATCTGGTAAAATGATCACGAGTCTCACTGTTTTTTTTTCACTAGACATTTGTGATGGCAAATAATATGGTGGAGTAAATATAAATACCAGTAAAGGTTAGCAAGTTATGACTACGGAAAAGAGGTTTGCACGAATTATATTTATTCAAGTTAATTATAATTCTAACAATTCTTTTTTGCAGTTTGAAGACTTTTGGCCAACTAGAGGAGTTTCCCCAAAAGATAACGCCGTGTTTCAACACTGAATATACGTTATCGTAGTACATTGCCATTACAGTTTCATGTGAAGAAACAACTTTAATACTGTCATTTTCAAAGCAGAGAGAGCTAAGTTTGCGACATAGAAGAGTAGTGTGTTCATTTCAGTTTAAATTTTCATGAAGGTTCAAACCATCCTCTCTTGATTACTTGTCGGTTTGAAGGAGAAATAAAGAACATGAGATTTCAGAATATTTAACACAAGTTTGATGCTGCCAAACCAAGCTTGCACCTCGTCCACGGTATGCGAAATGTNGGAGATTTCAGAATATTTAACACAAGTTTGATGCTGCCAAACCAAGCTTGCACCTCGTCCACGGTATGCGAAATGTGTTCCACAACTGCTTACTGCTCGCAAACAGTTTCTATTTCTTTCGTCGCCTCTCAACAGCGCAGTTTCTGAAATGTTTGAGGGAAGAGGAGGAGGGGAAGGAAGATATAATTTTATGGGATGTTTAGATTAGTTGACATTATAAAATTTTNGTTTGAGGGAAGAGGAGGAGGGGAAGGAAGATATAATTTTATGGGATGTTTAGATTAGTTGACATTATAAAATTTTTGCAGCGAATTAAATAATTTTATTTAGTAATAGTTAGGGGCAGTGATATTTTCGCGAAAAGATTTCGAGACAAGATACAGTCCAAAGCACTGTAGGGTCGTCCAGCTTCTTTGATTGACAAAAAAAAATGTTCTGGCCCGTGTTAACCGTTTGCGCACGAATCACGAAGGTTCGGTGTCGGAGTTACTTAGTCCCGAGTGGCTTGGTCAAAGACGGGCACGGCACCAGCAGCCAATGGAGGCATAACAACAGCTGAGGTGTGTATATAGTATTGAAGTCTACTGTGTGCTCCAATTTTTACGCGAAAAGTCACTGGCCCTAGTAATAGTATGTATTACTTGTTAGTTGCTTTTTTTCAGCTTTCTGAGTAACACTTTTCAGCTAGTTTCCACTATCTTTCGTTATTTATTTAACCTCCGTTCACGATTGCGAGTGCCAACCGCACAGGGTTGCAAGATATTCGAAAAGTAAAAACATTTACACGTGCCGGAGACATCTTAAAGTTTAAAATGTAATAGTTCATATGTATCCGCCATTACAAACGCCACAAAGTTACCTGTAAATCAATGAGATTCAGCCACTGCAATAATCAGCGAGTTGCAGCTAATTTCAACTGGAGTCATTTGCACCGGTCGCCACTGGTTTAACTCCATTTCCACTATTTCGCTGGCAAGTGTCGCATTGAATGCATTTACATAATACCAAAGAATATGTCACTCTTAATGTCCAACACATTAAAGGTCATACTCAAAAAATAAATAAAGTAAAATCAAACTATAACTAGAAAAGGACATAAATAATATTAAAAACAATAAAACTACAAAAAATATATTACAATAACAAATACTAACCTATAAAATAAATAGATTCACTGGCCATAATTATTCGTCTACAAATCAAAAATTCTTAATAAAATTAATAAATAAGAAATAATATCACGACCAATAAAATAACTTAAATTACAAAAAATAAAAGATCTAGTAAAATTAAAATAAAATTAAAACGCTTCTTTTTTGATATCCTTAATTTTAACTGCCAATGTAATTTGCTTCTTAACGATATAAAAATCTAGCGCTTCCCACCCCCCACCCCTTGCTCTAGTATATTCACGTCACTGCTGGTGACATAATTTGAACAGAAGTGTTTGAAAGGCAATGAGTTTGATTTTCGGGGTTCCTTATCCGCGTACACACGCGTACGTTTCAGGCCGCTGCACGGGAACAGATGAACGCATCGATCCGAGCGAGGCCGCGGATGGAAGTTCCCGTGGTTCGTTCCACGCCAAGAGCTCGCGTGGGCACGCTCCAGCGCACGCCGCTGTAGTCCGCTTCACTTTGTTCGATTGTGTTCGGTCGTGCGGTTAGCGTGCTTGATTCGTATTCAGAAGGTGGTGGCGGCTCGGCACGGACAAAGGTGGGGACTGCGGTAAGATATTACAGCGGTTTTCTACATACACTCACTCTACATCCACTCGCTCTACATTCACTCGCTCTACATCCACTCGCTCTACATTCACTCGCTCTACATCCACTCACTCTACATCCACTCACTCTACATCCACTCGCTCTACATCCACTCACTCTACATCCACTCACTTGAGCGTGCTCGTATTGTCGTGAATGTAAGTCGGAACTTCGAAAATTTTGTGTCAAAAATTAAGAATAGACCTACACAGCGGAAAAGGTTTTCTGACTAATAAACCTGATGATACAGAATGAGTTTGGTTGAGAGATTTTTTGGTCGACTCTTATCAACCAGGTCTTGAGAGCCGATGAGGGTGAAATGAGGTGAGAATGGAGCAGCGCCGGAATGAAGGGTAGGGGAAACGGGAGATGCCCGAGAAAACCCTCCAACAAGCGGCATTGACGTTCACAATTCCCACACTTGAGAAAATCTGGAGTGACCAGGCCGGGGATTGAACCCGGTTCGCCTTGGTGGGAGGCGAGCAGTCTAACCACTCAGCCACCGCGGCGTCTTGATGGTACAGAAGATGATATATTTACGGACATCTGAAGTAACAAGATTAAAGGAAAACTTACATGGAAGAGGGCGTGCTTCATGTTCCGTATTTTAATATTTATTTCATTACCAGAGAAACGTGCGGATGTGAATTCTAAGATAAGACGTTCGCACTTCGCAATTTACCAATAAGCAGTAAACATGAACAAAAAATAACTAGGCCTACAAAACGTTTAATTTTTTTTAACATTGTTTAAATTAAAAAATTTATTTCTTAAAATTAATAGTTGGACTTAAATGTGAGTCGACTTACATTCCGCTGTGGAATACATCGGTAATATTTAGAGCTACCTAATTCAATGAATTCATGTCGTGCCGTGTCTAAATACGGCACTGTTTTCAAATATCCTTTGTAACCATATTTTAAGTAATATAGTGAAAACGATTACAAAAATTATTTTAATATGTCCTTGCGTTTTGTATTGTAATTAATACAGAAAATATTCTCTTTAATCTACATTTAAGTAATCTAACATTTATTTTGCTATTGATTGAGATAAATTTTCCCAGTATTCATTTTTAACACGAATTTTATCAAAATAAACGTTTTCTATATTTTGATTTCGTTGTTAATGAGAGTTTGCAAAGGAATATATTATGTGTTTTGGTTTTAGCTCTCTACTGTTTGTCACAATTTTGCCGTTTCAAAAATGTGGCTCATTAATTTCTCTCTCGAATCATTTCAGTATGTGGTTTCAAGTTTACGTTCAGAATTTTGTTAGCTGATGATAGATTGATGTTTTAAAGTCAACATAAATAACTGTTTTTGCATATTGTTTGTTGTTTATCCAGTTTTGTCGCCATCTGTAAAAATATCTGTCATTAAGCACTGGAATTAATGAGGGTAATTGTACACAAATTCATTGAAGCCTAATTCAGATGTATTTTGTTTCTTTTGCGATGTTTCTCATCAATTGTATCGAAACCTTAACTTGTTGTTATTTTATTTGGATAATCCTAAATAAGTAATTAAAAAATGGAAAAGAGACGAACTAATGCATATCCACAATTATTATTTCTTGAGAAATATGTTTCGCCAGGTTCTATATTTTATTGATTACATAAGAATTTCTTGTATATTATATTTTTTTTGTGCAAATATACGACCACCCAGAATAATTAATTTGATGAGTATTGCTTCCTATATTTTCTGTTCGTTTTCGGGGTACTTATGATATTTAAGTTGTTTATTTGCTATGCCACTTGTTTGCAATGTTTATATGTATACTTAAAATTACTCAAAGTCAGTGGGCTTAGCCAGGTTGTTTAAGGGATGGAGAACTTAATTAAATAAAAGAGGTTATTATAATTTCCTAATTTATTTTCAACAATTACATAGAAAATACTTTAGACTCAATACCTCACAATAAATATCTATCACTTGTAATATGCTATAAATAAATTTAATCAATAAAATTTACTAACATCCATAAGAACGTTCTGTCATCAAATTACTTAAATCAGTTCCAATAAACAATGTATCAAAATCTATTGAATACTTTCAGAAATTATATGTCTATATTTGACAGTTCCAATACTTACAATAAAGTCCGTATCAAATGTACATACAGTCTCGCCTTAGTTCAGTCCAGATTCCACCAGTCCGAAATGTTGTAGAGATCTCCGAGCGCCCCCTGTGCACAGTTGTCCGTCGTCAAGCAACACCCCCCTCTCGCCCGTCCACTCCACACAAAGCACTCGTCTGCCACCGTCTCGCAACATCCGCCGTCCGTCTTCCCTGCTGATTTCCCTCTCTGCACCCGACTTTTACCTAGCTACCCCACTTTAGCCAGATGGCTCCCACAAAGACTCCCAACCCTCCAGCTGCGGTGGTATTTCCAGTGTCGTCGTCCATAGCTAATGCATTTCTTCAAATGCCGCGTTGCGCAAAGCCGAGTGCCCTAGTTACCACAATAGCCTTGCATGTCCTCATAAGTCGTCGGCTCCTCCGGCAGGGGGAGGAGGGGCTGCGACACCTGCCAAGTCAGCTGACAATCATTCCCGGCCGCCCGTGGACGGAACAATGATATTCTATTCCTGAAGGTGGGGGGGGGGTTGAGGTTTTTTTTGTGTGTGCCAAGGACTCACTACTAAATAAATGAATATGTATAAGTATTTGAATATTGTCCTTTAATAGTACATGGGCGCAATCAATGGATCTGTTTAGAACTCCTTTGTGGTTTATTTAATAATATTGTGTATATCTTGGCGTTTTATGACGACTTTGAATGATCCTTAGCTTAAATGGGAGAGGCTGTTACATCAGACTTTTACATCACGTTAGGAGTATCATATAATTTTTTTTTTCAGTTAAACTTCTTATATAATTGTTTTGTATTGNAGACTTTTACATCACGTTAGGAGTATCATATAATTTTTTTTTTCAGTTAAACTTCTTATATAATTGTTTTGTATTGCACGCTGAATCTTTATAACCGTATGCTATTAGGTTTAGCCATGTGCCTTAGTAATACCGTGTGCCTTACTAATATATTATTCAGTTACGACACTGCAACTGAGCCAGTACACTGCTACTGCAGACGTTCAATGTCNTGTGCCTTACTAATATATTATTCAGTTACGACACTGCAACTGAGCCAGTACACTGCTACTGCAGACGTTCAATGTCACTCTGAAGTGCAGCGAATCTCCAAATCACTAACCTCAATTCTTCCGAAGAGGTGACATAACCTACCTATCGAAAGTAATCCAAACACAGCAGTAAGACTACCGGTCGTATGATTAAGAGCGTAAGGCTAATAACACGGCTGGAAAAAAGAGGGATGGGGTTGAGGCTTCGAGTGTTGGAAGGGGCAGCGTCTATGTAGTGGTTACACTGCTCGCCTCCCACCTGGGCGAACCGGGCTCGATTCCCGGGGGGGTCGCCCCCCGGATTTTCGCATGTGGGAATCGTGCCGGACGATGCCGCTGGTCGGAAAGATTTACTCGGGGATCCCCCGTTTCGCCCGCCCCTTCATTACGGTGGTGCTACATACTCATCTCTCTTCACCCTCATTGGCTCTCGAGACCTCGATGTTAAGAGCCGCCCAAATCTCTTCACTCACTCACTCGAGTGTTGGAACCGTCCTAGCGTTTTTTTTGTGGCTATACGTTTGAAGTATTTGTCACTTTTCTCGTATTTACTAAATCACGGTTGTTTTTAAAGCACAAATTATCTTTACAGTGTTAACTGGCATTACCAGAAAGACGTCTACCCAACTAATGTAACGACAATGCCAGAATATCATAGTCATTACTGTACAGATCAAACCAAAATTATGTTTGTAGGGAGCCTACTTTGCCGTGGTGCACATTTAAATATTTTCCTTGCAGTGACAAATCATGTGCTCCAGCTGAGAAAGCGTTTTTACAGCGCATTGGGGCAGCGGTGGCGTAGTGGCCACCCGCGAGCGGAGGGTGGTGCCGCTAGGCCCAAGCTAGGGGGGCGGGCTCACTCCCGGATTTTCGCTTGTGGGAATCGTGCTGGACGATGCCGCTTGCCGGTGGGTTTTCTCGGGGTGCTCCCGTTTCCCCCCGCCCTTGCATTCCAGCGCCGCTCCATTCTAGGGTTTCATTTCTGTCATGCTCGGGGATGACGGTCACCTACGGGTCCCAGCTGGAAAGACCGTCACTCCCCACACGCCATTATTATTATTATTATACAGCGCATTCTCTGATTGGCTGCGAGAAGTTTTGGGAACGGGCCTCGCATCTGACTGGCTACTGCATGCTGCGAAAAGTTTCTCTATTCGCTTGGTTGCCTGCTGACGAGTAGATTACCAAGCGCTGATTGGCGGACGGCGTCCCACAATTTAGCTGGCCAGTGACGCTGTTTTGCTAGCGTGACGTGGCTGGCGTTCGCGGTCGAAGCACCTGGTTGGTTGTTTGTGTTTCTAAAAATAGCTGCGTAGATACTATTTACAATTAACACTTCGACATCTCAGCAA
This sequence comes from Clitarchus hookeri, assembly GCA_002778355.1. Taxonomy (NCBI): domain Eukaryota; kingdom Metazoa; phylum Arthropoda; class Insecta; order Phasmatodea; family Phasmatidae; genus Clitarchus; species Clitarchus hookeri. The sequence goes on along the minus strand of NQII01006856.1, from coordinate 97,274 downwards.
ACGTACATGCAGTCACTACTAACTGGAAACTAGTTGTCTATACTTTCCACCTACACGAGCCCCACGCCTATTGAACTATACATTTCCAGTTACCAGCGTACTGCTGGTTCAAATTACACCGGGTATGCCTACCTTACTAACTATTTTCGTTATCAACTGGCTTCTGACCAACGAAACGGCGAGCTGGCTTTCCTTCCAAATGCAGCAGTGACGTGTCATGGCTATCACGATATCAATTTTCATCCTGTTCGTTTCTGCGACTGAATAAAAATAAAAATAAAATTTATTCATGAAATTTACAACTTGTGTAAGATGTTGTTCACGGCCCGTCGGTATTAAAAACTAACAAAGCACAGGTAACATATTCAAGCGAGTTTGGTACTCAAACGTGAAGAAATCAGTAATTCTGCCGTGTCCCGAGCTGGGCTCGGGCCGAGTCCTGAAAGTTTCTAAAGGCACGGAAGAATAATGCAGTAACAGATGTACGTAAATTTCACGTATTCATTTGGCAGCAGCTTTAACGTCCCAATTTCGGCGGTGGCCTATTTTATTTTTTTCTACTAGCAAAGAATTTGGAAACAATAAAATTACATTAATATTTTGAAATTTTTACAGGAAAACAATTAAATGTTAATTACACCTAACTGTTTAACACCCACAATTTACAGCCTGAATGCAAGCCTCTTGTTACAAATTTACAGTCTTTGTCGACACAGACTGTGCGATAAAATACAAATATACGGCAGTGTACTGGACACTGTCGAATTGATAATTTTTAACTGTTATTACGATAGTTACAAGTACGAATAGATAACTCGGCACACAACTGTCTGTGTTCATTGGCTGCTGAGGACTCGTTTTACTCTACTTGTACGTCATACGGTCACTGCATTATTCCTTGTTTCTTACCGGCTGTGGTGTCGAACAGTGGTCCAATTACAAAAGGGATACCATAACATACGTGCATGAAATGTTCTTATCCCGCCACAGAAAGAATTTAGCATGGTTTATGAAATTGTTCAAGTTGCAGTAAATACAAACTATTAACTTACCTATAAATATTTTTATGTGGTTTTGATTTAAGCGTCGCCCTGTCTGTGTAACGTTCTTTCGCCGACATGTGCACTTATGATGCACAGAAAAAAAAAGAGTTCAAGCTTTGCGGCTAAATTATTGTGTTTTATTTTTTTGTTGGCAAATAGGATCTTTCTTAACGTCCTTCGTATAACAATAGAGCCGGAACTTTCATCCCGAAAGCACACCAAATAAAAGTTAAACATGCATAGGTAAGGCCGGTGACTTTTCGCGTAAAAACCGGAGCACTCAGTAGACTGCAACACTATATACGCACCTCAGCTGTTCTTATGCTTCCATCGGCTGCTGGTGCCGTGTCCGTCATTGACCAAGCCACTCAGGACTAAGTAACTCCGACACCGAACCTCCGTGATTCGTGCGCAAGCCGTTAACACGGCCCAGAACATTTTTTAAGCCAATCAAAGAAGCTGGACTACCCTACACTGCCTTTGGACAGTATCTTTTCCCGAAATATCACTGCCCCTATGCATAGGGCCACCTGCTCGTCGCGAAGATAACCCACGACTAGTTGTACTGCAAAACACGTTAGTTTAGAACCTGTTTCGTGGTTCGATGATTTAAACTCTCACGCGTCCTAGTTGTCAGCCAGCCAATCATCGACGTTCTGTGTCAGGATAACTTAAGTCTGATGACCCAGTCGAGTAGACTATTTCTTCTTACACATACACGCGGCCAACAACCGAAGGAGATCTGTGAGTGTCCAAGTACCAAGTTGAAGTCTAGCCTGTGCATAAATTATTTCGCGAAAAACAGGTGGTCTCATATATGTGGTATAACTTTTTTCTATGCGCTTTGCAATTGTAGTATAATATTCTAGAATTCATGCTGCAGGAGTCCTATTTATGCTACAAAATTGTACAAGACATAACTACCATTAATGAGAAACATCTTATTTTTCAGACAGAAAATACGATAGTAAAAATTATTTTTAAAACAAAATTGCGTTATTTGCAAACAAATATCTATGTGAAATATTCGAACATTCGCTATTTCAATACTTTCTTAAATAAATTTCTTTAAAAATAAACTTTTACAAGAGCAATAGAAACAATATTCCATTTTTAAAGTATATGCATGTTGCACATATGTTGGTAACAAATAACTCTGTCTCCTTCCTATTCCTGTTTTGTTAGTTTATGTCTAAGTTTGTTATTTAGAAGGTTTTCTGCGACTATAACAAAGTGCTGCAGTGGCGAATGTCAATAATTAGAGACAATGATTCATCGCGAAAAAAATCTGAGCACACAGTAGACTTCAATACCATATATACACCTCAGCTGTTGTCACACCTCAATTGGTTGGTCGTGCCGTTACCGCATTTAACCGAGCCACTCAGGATTCCTTAATTCCGATACCGAACCTGCGTGATTCGTGCTCAAAAAAGTTAATACGTGCCAGAGCATATTTCAGCCGATCAGAAAAGTTGAACGACCCTAAAGTGCATCTTGTCTAAATATTTCTCCGGAATATCACTGCCCCCTATCAATAGTAATAGTTCAGGTAATCACTTAACCTCACTGACTGTGAAAAACCGTTTAACTGTTAATTTAAGCAGGGAAAAAATATCTTCATGCCTACTTCATCGAAATACGAGAGAAATCGTCAAGTAAGAGTTCACAACAATTAAGCTTTTCACGTGATATCCAATTGTGGACCCTGAGGATGACTCAATTATCATTTATATTCCGATTTTCCTGCAATAATTGGCGGTTGCTACGGGAAATAATCTGATGGTTTGAGAGTAATGAAAGAATAATCATAGTAAAAAACGAGACTTAACAAACAATTTGAAAGTTTAAAAGGCAATTTTGAGAACACGGCAAACACTGACTCGCCGAAGGGATTTTGTAGAGAGGGCGTGCGTGCTGTTGCTGGGGGNGGGGCGAAAACTGTTTGTTAATTAGGTATCGAAGAGCGAGAGAGACCTAGTCAGGGGCTCTGTGCCCGCCTGCCCTCTTCTCGCGCTAATCTCAGAGTCCAATCAAGTTTCGGTCTATTTATCCGGCGTTGCATTACCCTAGCTCCTCAGTATTAATTACTAGCCCCCACCTTCGCGCGGGCGCCCGGCCCTGTTAAATATACACTGCCTGTTAGCGCGCGAGGGCGGCGGGCAACAACGGCACGAAAACACCACGCCCCGTTGCGTTTTTGTAATTAATCACGGCCGTTTTGAAGCGCTGGTGGGGTGAATGGTTTCAGTTCGCGGAAATAGAGAGATCTCCTCAACACGGCGCGCTGTTACTTCATCACTCTCAAGTCAAGATATTATTTCCTTGGGAATATTCCTTTGGCATTATACAGTAAGCCTACAAATATTAGTCAGCAAAAGCAAAGTTATTTATTCGATACTCTGTTGCACACGTAGATAATCTAAGAGAATCTGCGTAAACGTGCAGCGTGTACTAATTTTAAAATCCTCAATTTTTGATGTCGTAAAACTGTCAATGCAATAAAATACATTGAAGACGACGGCTCAGTTCCTCACGACAATTAAATACCAATTAGCATTTGCAAATAAACTGCGACTTTCTTGCTTATTATTATTTTTAGTGAGTTCAGGTGTTTAAGGAAAATACTGTTTACATGCGAATATGATCTATATTGTAAAATAGTTCACTGACCTATTTACACAGCGACAATTTTGTCGTTAGTGTGTAAGGGAAAAAAAACTTTATTTTTTCTTTGACTCCTATGTGAAATACATTATATGTTATATATGTAAATTGTGTATATATATATATATATATATATATATATATATATA
>NQII01006856.1:29439-85948 GCA_002778355.1 Clitarchus hookeri | reverse complement strand
AAAAAAAAAAAAAAAAAAAATGGGCGCGCTTATTCCGCAGTTGCGATTGTCCTTTCCTCTCTATAGCTCTCGTTACCCCATCATGACGTCATCGCGCGGATTTCCAACTGTTCCCGTCGCACCTGGAGCAATTTCACCACGAGCACATCACGCGAAGTTGGATAAGAATGGTAGGAGGGGCGAGGGGTCGGTGTTTGTGTCACGCAATCCCAGCTCAGTGTTGCCAGACGAACCAGAATTCTGGTATTTGTACCAGATTTTCTATCTTGGCACCAGGTACCACACTTTCCTCGTTCTGGTACGCATACATACCAGATCTTTTGTCGGTTACAAAAATTTGGTAAAAATTTACAGATGCAACGAATGTATCTGTTAGTTTAAGTTATTTTGTTAACCATAATAAAATAATTGTGTATCACAACTGCTTAAGAGTATTTTATGTTATATTTTACTTGTAGTTTGTAGCCTTACATAGTGTTAAATCAAATTATAAAAAAATTGTTTATTGTGTATTTTTTAGTCTCTCACTAAATGTATTTAAAGTAAATTACAACNGTATCTGTTAGTTTAAGTTATTTTGTTAACCATAATAAAATAATTGTGTATCACAACTGCTTAAGAGTATTTTATGATATATTTTACTTGTAGTTTGTAGCCTTACATAGTGTCAAATCAAATTATAAAAAAATTGTTTATTGTGTATTTTTTAGTCTCTCACTAAATGTATTTAAAGTAAATTACAACTTTAATTTTGTAAAATGAGTACCAGTGTCTAATCTCTGAGCATCCTGAAAAAAAATGCATCTGGATAAATTCTAATTAATAGCAATAGAACTTCATAAAATAAAAATTTTATCTGTTGTTTTAATATCAAGCAAGTTTTACTTGGGACTTGACATTATTGTAATGTAATTGCAATAAATGGCTCCTTTTGATTAAAGTACGAGAATTGTACGGAGAATACCAGAATTTTACGGTGCATGATACCAGAATTTCATTTTGCCTAACTGTAGGACCAGTGACTTTTCGCGTAAAAATCGGAGCACACAGTAGACTTCAATACTTTATACAAACCTCAGCTGTTTTTATGCCTCCATTGGCTGCTGGTGACGTGTCCGTCTTTGACCAAGCCACTAAGGACTAAGTAACTCCGACACCGAACCTTCATGATTCGTGCGCAAACTGTTAGCACGGGCCAGAACATTTTTTAGCCAATCAATGAAGCTGGACGACCCTACAGTTCTTTGGACTGTATCTTGTCTCGATATTTTTTTTCCCCGAAATATCACTGCCCCTACCTATCTGGCATCACTGATCCCAACTTCAATAGTGATCGCCCTCGGCTATGAACCGTGCACGTCAAAACGTATCGCTGCGTCCACGGGAAATAGGATATACCGTCACACACTCGTACCGGCATCGCATTCAAATTTCAGCCCGTCGCCTTTTGTCCTCCAGTTCCCCGCTGCGTCGTCGACGCCGGGCGAAATTCGAGAACAAGCGGGGTAAAGAATTATTGCCCTCGCCGACCTTCAGGGGAGGGTTTAGAGGTGGCGGGTATTTCGTACGAAGCTTTGTTTTTGAGGATGGGGAAAGGGTTGGGCCGGGGGTGTCGATTCAGGAATGTGCGTCCGCCCACGCCGCTCGTAGACCAACAATATCTGCTGGAACGTGGTGGTGATCGCGTTCTCATTGTTGGCAGACCTTCCATTGTTGCGCGTGTCTCAGGAGAAATATGCGGCATTTAGTATATTCGCGGTTTCTTCACCCTATTTGAATCGAGACTTCGAAAAATTACCCCATGTAAGACGTGTTTGGTAGTTGCCTAAGTACGCCATGTTACACAAGCGTTTCATATTTGTGTTAACATAAAAATACATTATTTAGGGTACAATTTTAATTTTACGTACATTTATTTAATATAATTATAATATTCTCATTAATAATTTATATACATAAAACAAGAGAAAATAGGTGTGTTAGTAATGCCTGGTAAGGAATAATTCTCAGACAAAATATTATTGAAGAGAGTGTACAGGAATGCGGTTTGTTGTTCCTCTCGTGTCATTTTCTAGAATAAGTTAAGTTTTGTTTGCATGAGGCGGAGGAATATACTGAAAGTAGAACATAAGCAGGGCTTCAGAAAAGGTGGAAGTAACCGTGAATGGACTATATAGTATACTAGCTGTGCCCGCGGCTCCACTCGAGTGGACTANTCAGAAAAGGTGGAAGTAACCGTGAATGGACTATATAGTATACTAGCTGTGCCCGCGGCTCCACTCGAGTGGACTACAAAATTATTGTTTAGGTTTTTTTTTTAAATAAAGTTGAATTTTACTTAGTGTTAATCTTCTATTCTCTAAACGTATTATACAACACAACGTCTCGGTTAATTAAATGGTAAAAACACTTATTAGTATTTCTCTGTTATAGATAGATATATGCTACCACGGAGTTTTATTTAGGTATTTTTATNTCAGAAAAGGTGGAAGTAACCGTGAATGGACTATATAGTATACTAGCTGTGCCCGCGGCTCCACTCGAGTGGACTATAAAATTATTGTTTAGGTTTTTTTTTTTTAAAAGTTGAATTTTACTTAGTGTTAATCTTCTATTCTCTAAACGTATTATACAACTCAACGTCTCGGTTAATTAAATAGTAAAAACACTTATTAGTATTTCTCTGTTATAGATAGATATATGCTACCACGGAGTTTTATTTAGGTATTTTTATTCTACACAATTCTTTACTACATGATATTGTTCCATCTTTAACTGTTCAGACAGCGTATTGCAAGAGAGCTCGCTGGCGGCAAACTTTTTTCCGACTTGATTCACGAAGATTTAAAATCCTATTAAAACTGAACTTCTTAATCAGCCACTCGAATGCCGAGTTCACTTTGCCCCACATCATGTATATTGTTTTGTATTAAAAAAATTATAATCAGTTATATGTCCTTTTGTGTGGTTAAGTATGTAACAAAAAATAATAATTTTATGCAGGAATATTGTTGTTACTTGGTTGTAGGGTTCTTTTAAAATCATGTAAAACACTAGCCGAAAAATTAATTTATAGTCACACAAGTTTTGCTTTCGAGGACAGATAAAATTTCAAAGAAGTTTTGCTCGCAGTTGTCTGGAGCGTATCTGTCAAAGTGTTAAAACCTTCGTAACCGAATTCTGGTCGACGTGCAGTACAAAAAAAAATTGCTTCTGCAAACGAAGCTTCTGAACACAGTTTTCTGTTATTAAGCTTGCTTGTGACCCAGAATCAAGCAATGCTTGTACTGGAACGAGCCTACCTGTGCCGTCTTGAATGTTCACTACGGCAGATGCTAACAATGCTTGTGACAAGGATAACTGCTTAGCATGATAAGCGATTACTTCCTTTTCAGCACTATCCTGAAACTCACCCTCTTTGATGTCACTGTTAATGCAGCAGGGTATGGTGATGGCCATGACACCGAAACAGAGTCACGGTGTATAGTGGCATGATAACTACAGTACTGACCATTGCTAATATGTGATGCGGTGTCGCAACGCCACGTGCTGTCACTAGATGATTTATGCACTGGTAATGAGTTACACTGTACATTCTGTTACGTGTTCTACACCGAGTCAATGTCTTGCGAGTCTTATTTACCCGGCTCGTCAAGACTAGATGACAGGCGGCGAGCGCGATCAGTATACGCCATCTTACCATCTACCTGCTGCAGAACGCTCTCGTGATAAGGCTGGACCAGGCAGCTCAGTGACAAACTGAGTCACGGAAACACTCGGGAAGTACTGCAGAAGATGCCAACATTTTACGGAAATTACAGCATAACAGGAACGTTTCATTAATAAAATATTTAATTAAGGACGTCATTGGAAAAATAATTGAAAAATAAAAATAGTGAGCAAATTAAAATAGCATTTCCCTTGAATAGCCTGGTTCTAATTTACGACAGAATAATATGTTTGTTCACGGATAGGCGGCCTAAGGTAATACTAGTTTCTCTCATGAATCAATTGTAAATTACCTTTAAGCCTTACAACTAAAAAAAAAATTGTCTTCTGAAAAATTATTAAAATGTTATCTTTTCACTTAAACTTGGTTCATAGCATTTGACTCTGATCAGAGTATCTGCGACTTAAATTTGTAAAAATCCATTAGTCTATAACTCCAAGTTGGCGACCAAAAATGCCCATTTAAAATTTAAATGCGCCACTGCGTTTAACAAAAAAAAAATGAGTTCCAGTAACTTAGTTGACTTTGGATATTACGTAGTTGTCTACAAGTACTTGATGATCTGGCCTTAAGTGGGGCATTCACCTGAATTCTGCTGGAAGTCTTCTTGAACGCTTCCTTAAATTATGCTCACTGGCCTATCGTGCAGTGTTCCAGTACATATTGCACTTCTGAAGGACGCGGTCGTTCGACTTAATTACCTGGAAAATAAAACGCGGGCGTTGACAGCATATGCTTGCTTCTTAATATAATCACTCTCACGCCTTCGTCTTTTTCAGAACCTCACGTTCACTGGTGCGAAACATGACCATAATAATAATAATAATAATAATAATAATGAAATAAAATCCTAAAACGTTAAATCCACTTGGGTCAGTGTCCGGCCTGTCAAAACCAAGATGTCTAAAAATATATTTTGAAGCACATCAACTTGAGACGCATTGAAATAAACAGCTAATCTTAAAAAGTGCTAGGTTAAATATGATATATAATACCAACACGAGTTGCCAAGGTAAATATCAACAGCATTCTCTGTAACTAGACCTGCGTAAACATAACGAAACTCAGTAAATTACAAAAACTTAAAATTAAAGTCCTGTGACTGAAAAATGCTTTATCAGTTAATTAACACAATAAATAAAATAAGTACTGTGCAACCAAAATAACACAAATGAAAAGTAGTGCTAGGTCTTAAACCTCATAAATAATCACATTATTTGAAATAATTTTAAATGTCAATTTCTACGACGCTACAAGACGTAATATACTTATGCACAGAAACATTTATTTTTCTTCACTGCGCGTGTCAAGATGCGTATAGTTTGTAACTTTCACCTTCTTTTCCACCGCCCGCCAATTTTATTTTCCTTTGTGGCTTCAGATTTATCATTCTTACTGGCAGTTAGAACCTCTAAGGGTTCATTTATCCCATCTTCCTTTTTCACCCACGTGTTTTTTTTTTTCACTGCAGATGCACCGTTCCTTTCTGTAATCGGCATACAATATGTTTGCCTAGCTTTCCATTTTTAAGATTTCTTAATTATTTTATACGTGTTCTTTGGATGGGTGTTTATTGTTTCACATTTAACGCCCAGTGACACAGCCAGATACCAAGGTTGTTAGGGCAGCAATCTCGTGGAATTTTGATATAGGCTGCCCAAGGTAAAATGAGTACATTTGAGGCCATTGTTACATATTCCTTTCAACTTTTTTTTTTATCCTTTAACAACAAATATTGCCATCTAAGTAATAAACACAGTGTGTGTATTCCACCGCACTCGGAAGTTAACATCTAAGGCTAAAATTAAATTTATTTATTGGAAATGAGAGTACTATCAAAAGTTCCCACTTTGCCGTGAATAACNACATCTAAGGCTAAAATTAAATTTATTTATTGGAAATGAGAGTACTATCAAAAGTTCCCACTTTGCCGTGAATAACCTGTAATGATTTCTATTGTTTAATTTTTCAACTGTTATTTAACACCACAAAACTAATTTTAGAGAACATAAATAAAAATTGTGTAAGTGAAATATTACTTTATAAACCATCTCATGGTAATAATTACGAAATACACGTTTACGAACCGTCAGGTGTGAAAGCCACGTAGACAATAGAAAGCTATGCTACCGCCATTTGAATTAAAATATGTAAAACCAGTATGTGTTTCCACAATACCTGAAGAAATAAACTACCCGTCTAGTTATTTTATATGTACACGCCGTGCAGATAGTAAATATTTTGTTTGAAGTATGCAATTGCATTTTTTNACCCGTCTAGTTATTTTATATGTACACGCCGTGCAGATAGTAAATATTTTGTTTGAAGTATGCAATTGCATTTTTTCCTTGCCTCCGGAAGTTGTAAGACCATATAACCTCGACTTCAAGTTTCTTCGGTGAAGATTCGTTTTCCTGTTCGAGGTTCTGGTACCTGCTCATGCTAGAGACCAGGAAATTATTCGAGGTTATTTGACCGCTTGACTGAACTCGACATGACAGTTGTATATATACCGCAGGTGCTGTCGCACTGAGAAAAGGGTATTTGTTGAATCAGAAAAAAGTTTTTTCGGGAAACAAAGTTAATTGTTTGTGTAGGGACAATGGAATATTTTGTTGTTGAAACCAAATTATTTTGTTGTTCTTATCTGCTTGTCCCGAACAAAGATTAGGTTGGTGGAATTAAAAATTGGTTTGAAGTCACGTGCGTTAAAACGTTTCGGTTAATATAAAAAAAAATTTGTAAGGCCAACCGACATTCGAACCTAGATTAACTGCGGCTGAGGACAAGACCGTGGCAACCTCAGCCAACGTGACGACTAACGAGACGAGAATGTTTTCATATAGTATATACATTTCAAATACTGGACATCACGCGCAAATAAACATGTATCATGTGTTACAGCTTAACATTTTTAGTTTCCGGTTGAACTTATTTTATTAGGGTGTTAAAGGCCCTTATAAAGCGTCGATAGATTCAGTAACAAACACTTTTACCATCATGACTGTCGCAAAATCGCAAACAAACCCTCAAGCTGTATTTTCAAACGAAGGCAATCAGATGAGTGGATGAACAATTATATATAAAGTCGAGAGAACAAAATGTTTTATCGGCAGTATACTTTCTTGTGGCCCGACACAGAGGTCTGGTTTATTCAAGCTTGTATTTTGTTAGATGAACAAATGTTATTTTTGTTGCTTTTCAAGTTTTGTTTACCCAGCAAAATATTTTGTCAGGGCAACAAAATATATTTTTGTTGCCCTGACAAAACAAATATTTTGTTGGCTGCTCTCTCAGTAAATTTTACAATGGCCGGTCTNGAGGACAAGACCGTGGCAACCTCAGCCAACGTGACGACTAACGAGACGAGAATGTTTTCATATAGTATATACATTTGAAATACTGGACATCACGCGCAAATAAATATATATCATGTGTTACAGCTTAAAGTTTTTAGTTTCCGGTTGAACTTATTTTATTGGGGTGTTAAAGGCCCTTATAAAGCGTCGATTGATTCAGTAACAAGCCCTTTTACCATCATAACTGTCGCAAAATTGCAAACAAACTCATGAGCTGTATTTTCGGACGAAGGGAATCAGATTAGTGGATGAAAAATTATATATATAAAGTCGATAGAACAAAATTTTTTGTTGGCAGTCTACTTTCTTGTGGCCCAACACAGAGGTTTGGTTTATTCAAGCTTGTATTTTGTTAGATGAACAAAATTATTTTTGTTGCTTTTCAAGTTTTGTTTATTCAACAAAATATTTTGTCAGGGCAACAAAATATATTTTTAGCCCTATACAAACAAATGTTTTGTTCGCTACTCTCTCAGTAAATTTTGCAATGGCCGATCTCTTCGTTCGGTCTCTTTTTGCGGGAACATATCGGGTCGCAGTCCTCCAGGGGGGCGTGTCGGAGAACGAGTGGCCCAATCACGAGAGTGCAAGAAAGTCTGCCACAGCACAGTTTGCAGCACAGTTTGAGTGCGTGAAGTTATCTGGGCGGCTCTTAACAGGCGATGTCTTTAGAAGAGCCAATGAGAGTGATTGAGGTGAGTATGGAGCGGCGCCGGAATGAAATGCTTGGAGGGGGGCGGGGGATCCTCGTGAAAACCCGCCGACCAGCACGGCATCGTCCGGCACGATCTCCACACGCGGAAATCCAGGGGGCCACCCCACCGGGAATTGAATCCTTGAATTCACGAACCTCCTCGGCTCTCAGTATCTATGGTCGAGGGCGGGAATCAGGATAACGAGAAGGTAGATGTGGTGGGGAGGGGAGTAGAGGAGTTGGGGTGAACCCAGCATCCAACCAGCGCACATGCGTGTCGGAGGCTCGAGTTCGGAATCCAATTAGGGCGTGAAGGGTAATCCACTTACCCTGGTGACGAAGAGGGGAGGGGGGAGGGGGTGAACAGGCGACTCGAGGCAAGTTGGAGATCACCCTAAACAGATACCGAGGGGGCCGTGGTATTCGGCGCGGAGGGGTAGGTAGAGGGGGTTTTCGGCGGTGACACTTCCGAAGTCCGTAATCGCATTACCCCGTGGCTAGCGCGCTGCTAATTGGCGGGCAAGATACGGTGTATCTCCCAGCCCCCAGCTGAGCGCCATCGCCGGTGGATCCCTCCAGCGGCGCGTTCCAGAAACAATGCCCCAGCCAGGCTTTGGTTACCGTGTTATCCGGGATCGACGGGAAACTGCCCCCACCAGGCTTTTGTTACCGTGTTATCCGAGCTTTTGACGGGGAACGCCTCTTTTGGAACTTCGCGAACCAGCTATCACTAGCTACTGGAAAATTTCGCGCGTTAGTTTTTTTTAGGGAAAGCAAAGACTTGAAACGCACGTATATTTCTGTTGTGTTTGCAATCGGATCACGGTTTATTTAGNGTTACCGTGTTATCCGGGCTTTTGACGGGGAACGCCTCTTTTGGAACTTCGCGAACCAGCTATCACTAGCTACTGGAAAATTTCGCGCGTTAGTTTTTTTTAGGGATAGCAAAGACTGGAAACGCACGTACATTTCTGTTGTGTTTGCAATCGGATCACGGTTTATTTAGACCAATCCAGGTGAACTCTGGGCCAATAACAAAACTGAAAGGAAACAAGCACGGAATCCCATGAAACCTNTATTTAGACCAATCCAGGTGAACTCTGGGCCAATAACAAAACTGAAAGGAAACAAGCACGGAATCCCATGAAACCTGGTCTGAGGTAAATCTGGCTACAGGGATGCCACAGGGGTAGCAGCTAAAGCCCCTGCACACTGTCAAATACATTTGACAATAAAATCTTAAGACAAATTACGACCATCAAATTTATCCTTACAACAAATGTTAATAAATAATCTTTAATGTGTTTGAAAATGTGTCACACTGTAAATTTTTTTTAAATAAAAGGATTTAATCTAAATGTTTATTAAAAAATTATTTCCAAAGTGAAATACTGCTGTTGTGTTTCAACGCAATCAATTACAGGAAGAAATGTAAGGAACGTTGTAATTTATTTTCCCCTCTTCACTATGTTCAAATGTTATTTATCACATATATTTCCTGCAGAATGAAATTTAATGCCTCTGGGTTCTTAATATTCTGTGCGATATTCTTTAAAAATAGCAGTCAAGCTCAAGAATCTGCTACATAAGAGTTTATTATCTCCATAACCTATTTTGTTTCACCAATTCTTCGTTATCTGAGTTTCGTGACGTCCATTTTGGTCGTGCAGGATTCTAATTTACTGAGCCCGTCAAACATCGAAGAATATTTAGAACCGTTCCAATCTTCAAATGTTTGATAGAAACTTAAGTCATCAAACTTTTTCAGACAAATATGAAGGAGTTTATGACGTTGCGATGACGTCACAACTGGCCAACTTTATTTGACCAAACTTATTGGAAGCAGTCTGACGGAAATATTTCACAGCCTGACAGGGGCTTAGTGAACATAGAACTGAGGTTAATGAATACAGTATATAGGACAATGGAATCTAGACTTTATGTCGATTAACACTTGAAACACGACGACCGTATGTAGGGGCAGTGACATTTCGCGAAAATATTTTGAGACAAGATACAGTCCAAAGCACTGTAGGGTCGTCTAGCTTCTTTGATTAGCTAACAAATGTTCTGGCCTGTATTAACCGTTTGCGCACAAATNAAGCACTGTAGGGTCGTCTAGCTTCTTTGATTAGCTAACAAATGTTCTGGCCTGTATTAACCGTTTGCGCACAAATCACGAAGGTTCAGTGTCGGAGTTACTTAGTCCCGAGTGGCTTGGTCAAAGACGCACACGGCACCAGCAGCCAATAGAGGTACAACAACAGCTGAGGTGAGTATATAGTATTGCAGTCTACTGTGTGCTCCGATTTTTACGCGAAAAGTCACTGGCTCTAACCGTATGCCATACGGGCAAACACAATACACGTTTAAGATCTAATACACCTGCCGGTTCGATNCAAACACAATACACGTTTAAGATATAATACACCTGCCGGTTCGATTTCATTCTTTAGTTTGGTAAGCCAGGATCACTAAATGAAACATTTGTCCTACAGAAAAATTCCGCGCAGCCGAAAAGAAAACCGTTCATTTATAACATGATGTTACGATTGGCCCCGTCGTGCAACGCCTGCCTAAGCAAAAGCCAACAACGGGGCCACAGACGCGTTGTATAATTACGCAAAGAGGCACGGAAATCTGGGTCCTGCTAGCCTAAGGCCGCCGAACGGTGTGCAGAATGGCATCAGAAAAATTTTTATTAAAAAAACCGTCCAACGTGTCTGAGTGACATCTGCTTGCGAATAGCATTTAAGAAACGTTACACGGCTGTATACGTTTTTCAGTTCCTCCATTTCCCTCTAAAGCGTGTTTTCGTGATAGTGAAAATGGCTCAAAGGGTGTTTACACGGTAATTTCTAGGTATGAAAATCGCTGTACAAAACATTAGAAAAGGAATACGGACGTGCATCAAACCTTTATTATTATTACGTCATAAAATGGTAGGGTGTTGGCTGAAGGTCACATAGAGGCGCGTTATCGACGGGACTTGCACGTCAGTTCAGTGCTTTGCGCGTAGAGGCGATGTGAGCGTTGATGCACATGTCTCGGTCGACTCTAGCGCTGCCACGCTTCTAGGCCTCAGACGTGCAAGATTCATTCAACCAGGCGGCCACCTTCAGTACTATTGTAACAATGTTATCTCCTACTTTACTGTCGACATTAACGTGGCGTTTATGTTGTGGCAAAATAAATTTCTGTGTTAACCACTGGTGTTAACATTTGTGTTAAAACATATCTTTATTTCCTTTGAATTAAAAAATTTTCCTATGAAAAATAAATAAAGGACAATTAGTTTGTTACAAAAATAAATATTACCAACGAAGGAAAAAAAATTACGACAGTAAGGAGAATCGAACACGCGCTGACCCAGTGCTTGACACTATCTATTTGATCATTCCTAATGTCCTACCAACTGGCTATTTTAACACATTTGCCTGTGTTTCCTATTATGGCTGTGCTCTTCTGTTAAGTGGAAATACTTAATGCTCTAGAAATATATGCATATTTAGCACACGTAAACTGCTTTGCAAAGCTTAAGAGCTGGTCTAAGCTACATTTAGTTATCATACTATACTTTAAAATTTAAATAAAGTGTTTTAATTCTACGAGGTTATCGCTGTTCACCAGTATCCGCCATTTTACAACGCCAAGTGTGTAAACTTGTGTTGGTTGTACATTGCTTTAATATGGCGGTAACACAAAATATTTTGTTATTCCCGTTATGTTTTGCGTAATACANGTGTTGGTTGTACATTGCTTTAATATGGCGGTAACACAAAATATTTTGTTATTCCCGTTATGTTTTGCGTAATACAGTACTTGGTTGTGGCAACATTACTTAGAAACTATATTAACTTTTACGTTTTCTACAAATTGCAACATGTCTGCTTGCTCGTCAGATACATTTAAATGTAAATAATTAATTACGTATAATCTATTGCTCTTCGTATGTCCTTACCTGTTAAAAGCTCATTTCCTTTAATTTTTTTACACTTAAAATAAAAGTTTTACTCACTGCATACACTAAACAGAAAACAACCATACGAAATCTATACAAAAATTAAACTGAAACATAACTTTCTTGTGAGTAACTTGCTTAACAAACACATAAACTCCTTTAGAAACATCAGTACTAAATTCCCCAATATTCCTAAATATCTTCCTTGGCCAATATATCCTCTTTCTGTAGTGTCTTGTTGGCTGTCACTTATTAAATCTGTGAAATTGTTTTACTGAAACATCATAGAATCGGTGGAAAACCACTGGAATGTTTTCTAATGGTAGGTGCAGGGCGCTGAGCTGATGTAGGCCACTCTTGTCCTGTGGTGTGTCTTCTATTATGACACACAGCGAAGTGACTTGTGACACTCTTGCACTCACTTATATACACTCGCAGCTGATTACGTCATAGAACCAGTTATAACCAGAGCGAGGAGTATGACCTTGAATTGTAACATCCGGTAGGAGCACTATTCTAAAATATAAATGCACAGAGAGGAGAGCTTATACATAGGAATGGGGAATCCCGGTGGCCTTCAGTAATATTAGACGCCCACCGTGGTGTATAGTTTGAGGTTATGTTGGCCTAAAATTAAAACAGCTTAACCGATTTCGGTCAAACAAAATTTATTGATGTTTATGCATTATATATAAGTTGTAAATGACCTAATATATGCATATTTCCAGTAGTATCAACCAATTTACGAAAAAACAAAATTTTATCCCCTAATTTAATCTTGACTTTTTTACGAGAATACATAACCGGGGCCTGAGCAATTGAAATTACAGCAGTCTGATTTATAACACTTTCAAGAATGGCAAAAGTCTTCCAACATTATATCGCGAACATCAATTTGATTAATATAAGTATACGAAAGATTAGGAGAATAACGAGCCTGTAACTATACGCCCCAATGGGCGTCTAATAATACTGGAGCCAGCCAGGATGCACCACTCCCATGTACTCCTCTCTGTAAATTTCTATTTTTAGAACAGTGCTCCTACCGAATGTTAGATTTCAAGGTCATACAATATCAATAGCCGATTATAACTGGTTCTATGACGTAATCAGATGCAAGTGTATATACGTGAGTGGAAGAGTGTAACAAGTCATTTCGCTCCATGTCATAAGAGAAGACATCATAGTGCAAGAGTGGCCTGCATCAGCTTAGCTCCCTACACCTACCCTTAGAAAAAATTAAGCGATCGTGAGTGAGCCTCCTTAAGGAAACATGCAACATGCCATGAATACGCTAAGGAGGAGGAGATATTAACCAAGAAAGATATTTAGGAAAATTTTCCATATGCATATACATAAACATGTTCCGCACACCTTTATTTATATACAGAATGTTCCCTTTATCTTGACCACCCACAGTAACTCTGTACCGGGTCTCCAAATAAAAAATATTGTTTCACACAAAGGTGGTATAACTGGACGGGCGAAATGCTGGGGAGTCAGCCTTATAACAGTATTTATTAGTGAGATACGAGTACTAACATCAGTCTTTTAAATGGCACCATGTATCTATTCGTCAAATGTAAAATGAAGCTCGTCAAGACCTATTCAAAAATGTGCCACAATGTACCAGTATGATAAACACATGGTTAAAAACCGCCACAGACATTTGGACACACAAGGGCTTATGAAGACCCGTTACGTGATTCCTTACGGCACGATTACGCTGCATGGTACTGTACAGTATGACGTTGACGCTCTGCATTTGATGTAGGGGTGATGTAAACAGTGCAGGTACCCAGAGACGCGTACCCTATTCCACACAGGTTGTGCTTAGAGGAAACAAAGGAACACACATGACGTGACGACTACTCAATCAGTCATCCGCGTGCAGTCGAATACAGTTCACTGCAAGCTGAGAGTTACAGTAACGGAAGTGTACTTCAAAACCAACACCGGGAAGGTAGAAATGATGCTCATCTATGGAGAATGTAAGTTACCAGATTAATGTGTTCGTACAGTACAGTACAGTACATTCAAGTGAGTTGTACTGAAACACACACACACAAAGTTCTGTTATTAATAATATCAATAGCTGGGTTTGCTCACTCGTCGTTCATTCTGTTGAAGGTCGGCGTAAAGCTAGTCACAGAGAGTGATACACTGACAATACCCCACCGTCCAGACGGATGTTTTCCCGTNTAGTCACAGAGAGTGATACACTGACAATACCCCACCGTCCAGACGGATGTTTTCCCGTCTCGTTGTGAAGCTTTCTGAAACGGGCAATTTGAAACCACGTCAACGCAATCGTCGTAGATCTCGCACAGATGAAGCAGCCGAGGTTGCTGTTGTAGCAGTTAATCCACACGTCAGCACACTCCAACTTGAAGCAGAAATTTACATTCGGGAAACGAGTGCACCTCGCGTTCTTAAGCGTCGTACATTCCATCCCTATCATGTGCACTTACACAAATAATTGCACGAGAATTATTTTCAGAATCGTGTAGAGTTCTGTCAATGGGCACAGCATCAAATCATTGCCAACCCGAACTTTTTCGGATGTTATTTTTACCAATGAATCGTCGTTCCCGAACTCAGGCCAAGTGAATATCAGGAACAAGCATTATTGGGCCGTCGAGAACCCACGATGGATTGGACATGTTGACCATCAGCTTCAATGGAGAGTTAACGTCCGGTGTGGGATGGTTCGGAATAACATAATTGGGCCTTATTTCGTGAATAGTAACCGAAATGGCAGGGAATATGCCACCTTCATACAAACAGTTCTTCCTGGTCTTCTGGAGGAGATACCTCTTTGGAACAGAATGGTACCAGCACGATAGATGCCCAGCACATATTGCCGTGTATGCACGTCGTGTTCTGGACCTAAAATATCCTGGTAGGTGGATTGATCGTGGAGGACCAGTTCAGTGGTCTGCTCGGTCTCCTGGCCTTAACCCCGTGGACTTTTTTCTTTGGAGTTACCTCAAAGGCGCTGTCTATCAAGTTATTACAACAACTACAGAAAGCACGCAGGAATGTATTGTGCGTGCTTGTAATGCTCTTCAGCAAGCAACACTGGAGGAATCGGTGTTGTCATTCATCCAGCGACTGAACTTTTGTATCGCTGCCGATGGTCACCACTTTGAACATCTAATGTGAATAATCTACTCCTCGCAGTACCCATATGGATAGTACTACAAACGGGCAGTAGAGATCCCACTTTCTGTGTCGTATTTAATTTTCATGTTATGAAACTGTACCAGGTGCTACACGTTTAAATAGGCTTTGACTAGCTTCATTGAAGTTTTGACCAATGGATACATGGTGCAATTTGAAAACCTGGCGTTAGTACTTGTACCTCATTTATAAATAATGCTATAAGGCTGACTCCCCAACAGTATTATTTCCCTCTTCCAGTTATACAATTTTCGTATGAAACACTTTTCTATTTAAAGCCCTGCTACGGAGTTATTTTGGGTGGTCAAGATAAATGGGACATTCTGTATATTAATAAAGGTGTGCGGAACATGTTTACGTATACGCAAATGGAAAAATATCTCTAAATATCTTCCTTGGCTAACATTTCCTCTTTCTGTAATATATTCGTAGCATTTTGGATGTTTCCCTAAGGAANTCTAAATATCTTCCTTGGCTAACATTTCCTCTTTCTGTAATATATTCGTAGCATTTTGGATGTTTCCCTAAGGAAGTTCACTCACGATTGTGGATAATGTACACTTGCTTCTTACGGTGACTATATCTCAAACTGGCTAGTGTTTTTCAATTCAATATATTCGCTTCAGAATTATGAAAGACTGCCATTAAATAGGATGTCATTCTTATAACAGTAAGGAAGCTTAATTTTAACACAAGTTAATAATCTGATGTATCTAAATGTTTAATAACAAATTTATTTATATTTTAAATTATTTAAAAATATTATTTTGCGTAATAATACACGGATGCCCACACGACTTCTTAAATACATACATGTAATCCGTCTTAGTTACGAGTGTCAGATTTGGCAGCTCTNGTAGATCGTCGGCAGGCTTCGCTAGCGCATGTGTTCTGGCGGCAAAAAAATGCCTGGACGCGGGGAGCGTCAAGGTCATACAATATCAATAGCCGATTATAACTGGTTCTACGACGTAATCAGATGCGAGTGTATATAAGTGAGTGGAAGGGTGTAATAAGTAATTTCGCTCCTTGTAATAACAGAACACACATCACAGTGCAAGAGTGGCCTACATCAGCTCAGCTCCCTACACTTTCCCTTAGAAAAAATTAAGCGATATTGAGTGAGAATCCTTAGGGAAATATTCAACATGCCATGAAGACACTACAGAAGGAGGAGATATTAACCAAGGAAGATATTTAGGAAAATTTTCCATTTGCAGATACATAAACATGTTCCGCACACCTTTATTTATATACAGAATGTTCCATTTATCTTGACCACCCACAATAACTCTGTACCGGGTCTCCAAATAAAATAATTGTTTCAAAAAAAGGTGTTATAACTGGAAGAGCGAAATGCTGGGGAGTCAGCCTTATGACAGTATTTATTAGTGAGATACGAGTACTAACATCAGTCTTTTAAATGGCACCATGTATCTATTCGTCAAATGTAAAATGAAGCTCGTCAAGACCTATTCAAAAATGGGCCACAATGTACCAGCATAACAAACAGATGGTTAAAAACCACCACAGACATTTGAACTAACAAGGGCTTATGAAGACCCGTTACGTGATCCCTTGCGTCACGATTGCGCTGCATGGTACTGTACAGTATTACGTTGACGCTCTGCATTTGATGTAGAGGTGATGTAAACAGTGCAGGTGCCCAGAGACGCGTACCCCATTCTACACAGGTTGCGCTTAGAGGAAACAAAGGAACACACATGACGTGACGACTACTCAATCAGTCATCCGCGTGCAGTCGAATACAGTTCACTGCAAGCTGAGAGTTATAGTAACGGAAGTGTACTACAATCCAACAACGAGAAGGTAGAAATGATGCTGATATATGGAGAATGCAAGTTACCAGATGAATGTGTTGGTATTATTTTACAGTAGAGTATAGTATATTCAAGTGAGTTGTACTGAAGCGCGCGCGCGCACACACACACACACAAAGTTCTGTTATTAACAATATCAATAGCTGGGTTTGCTCACTCATCATTCAATCTGTTGAAGGTCAGCGTATCGCTAGTCAGGCGTTAATCTGCACGTCAGCACACGCCAACTTGAAGCCGAAATTGACATTCGGGAAACGAGTGCAAATCGCATTCTTAAGCGTGGTACATTCCATCCCTATCATTTGCGCTTACACCAATAATTGCACGAGAATGATTTTCAGAATCGTGTAGAGTTCTGTCAATGGGCACAGCATCAAATCATCGCCAACCCGAACTTTTTCGGATGTTCTTTTTACCAATGAATCTTCGTTCTCAAACTCAGTCCAAGTTAATACCAGGGACATGCATTATTGGGCCGTCGAGAACCCACGATGGATTCGACATGTTGACCATCAGCTTCAATGGAGAGTCAACGTCCGGTGTGGGATGGTTGGGAATAACGTAATTGGGCCTTATTTCGTGAATAGTAACCGAAACGGCAGGGAATATGCTACCTTCTTACAAACAATCATTCCTGGTCTTCTGGAGGAGATACCTCTTTGGAACAGAATGGTACCAGCACGATAGATGCCCAGCACATATTGCCGTGTATGCACGTCGTGCTCTGGACCTAAAATATCCTGGTAGGTGGATTGGTCGTGTAGGACCAGTTCAGAGGACCTACTTGGTCTCCTGACCTTAACCCCGTGGACTATTTCTTTAGGGTTACCTGAAAGGCACTGTCTATTGAGTTATTATAACAACTCCAGAGAGCACGCAGGAACGTATTGTGCGTGCTTGTAATGCTCTTCAGCAGGCAACACTGGAGGAATCGGTCTTGTCATTCATCCAGCGACTGAAATTGTGTATCGCTGCCAATGGTCACCACTACGAACATCCAATGTGAATGCTCTACTCCTCGCAGTACCCATATTGATAGTACTACAAACACATGTTATGAAAATGTACAAGGTGTTACACGTTTAAATAGGCCTTGACGAGCTTCATTGAAGTTTTAACCAATGGATACAGGGTGCAATTTGAAAACCTGGCATTAGTAATCGTGCCTCACTTATAAATAATGCTATAATGCTGACTTTCGTATGAAACACTTTTCCATTTGGAAACCCGGTACGGAGTTATTGTGGGTGGTCAAGATAAATGGGGCATTCTGTATATAAATAAAGGTGTGCGGAACATGTTTCTGTATACGCAAATGGAAAAATATATCTAAATATCTTCCTTGGCTAACATTTCCTCTTTCTGTAATATATTCGTAGCATTTTGGATGTTTCCCTAAGGAAGCTCACTCACGATTGTGGATAATGTACACTTGCTTCTTAAGGTGACTATATCTCAAACTGGCTGGTGTTTTTCAATTCAATATATTCGCTTCAGAATTATGAAAGACTGCCATTAAATAGGATGTCAGTCTTATAACAGTAAAGAAGCTTAATTTTAACACAAGTTAATAATCTGATGTATCTAATTTTTAATAACAAATTTATTTACATTTTAAATTATTTAAAAATATTATTTTGCGTAATAATGCACGGATGCCCACACGACTTCTTAAATACATACATGTAATCCGTCTTAGTTACGAGTGTCAGATTTGGCAGCTCTGTGGCAGACAGGACCACTAATTTAGTTATGGTTTCGTAACTAATAACACCATTTATAACGCCCGCCATCAGGTAGTTCATAACTTGCGTGTTTGTGCAATCATGCTGCCAGCACTTTCTGAAAATAATGCGCACAAAAATAGATTAACAAGTTTTCTAACAACTCCCCTGCTAAAATGTGGTTTTTGTATGCGAGATGGACAATACGTTCATAAGCACGTAAGTAAATAAAGACATGGAAACATGTCCATGCACAAGTACATACATACACGAACGCACAAATCCATACATACACAAACACAGCTGCACGATTTCAAAGGAAAGAGAGCTAAAACAAACATGGCTGTCTCTGATTATTATTTAATCCTCTTCGTACACACAGGCTCGCGTGTCTTCGTTAGCCAACACATATTTTCCCTTGCGGTTTAAATTATTTTTTTTTCACGTTATGTATAAACTTAAATATCCCGTGGGTTTCACTTGAGTTGACGGGAAAGCGCTAAAAATGTATTTTTCTAAATTTGAATCAGTGGTGAAATTCAGCTACTCGAATCAGTGGAAATGGCTTCACTTAGAATCGGTGGAAAACCACTGGATGTTTTAGGAAAAAACAATTTCGCTGATTGAATAGGTGACAGCCAACTGTGTGCGGCGAAATAGATATATTTTTTAAGGCATTTAGACATATCATTACGGGAAATTAACATATTTACAATAGTAACTGTTTCGCATAGTGGAGTTCAACGTANGAGTTGACGGGAAAGCGCTAAAAATGTATTTTTCTAAATTTGAATCAGTGGTGAAATTCAGCTACTCGAATCAGTGAAAATGGCTCCACTTAGAATCGGTGGAAAACCACTGGATGTTTCAGAAAAAAACAATTTCGCTGATTGAATAGGTGACAGCCAACTGTGTGCGGCGAAATATATATATTTTTTATNTGATTGAATAGGTGACAGCCAACTGTGTGCGGCGAAATATATATATTTTTTAAGGCATTTAGACATATCATTACGGGAAATTAACATATTTACAATAGTAACTGTTTCGCATAGTGGAGTTCAACGTAATTTAAAAAAAAAAACATTTTTAAAAAAATCTTGCGGTGTCCAGGACTTGAGCCCACAGTAATCCAATCACAAGAAGTTTACCAACCACGCTACCGATCCAGCATTGCCTGTTAGTGGAGGAAAAATATGCACTATAATTACTATCGAAAATATCTATCTTTAATTTGTATATCATTTATTCTCGTTTCTAGTTTTATTCGTAATGTTATGAATAGGGACACCAGAATTTCGTGAAAATATTTCCATGCTTGCTGGATTTCAATAACGTACGGGCATATCAGCACTTATTTTTTGCTTATTGGCTACATACATTTGTCACAAGAAATTTTCTCACTTGTCTGGACAATCAGAAATAGGTTACTCTGAAAGTGCACGTCTGTGATTCGCTGGCAGACGCGTAAAAACGTACATCATCCAATCAGGAAAGTGGATCTGTGCTAAAGTGTTATGAAATTCAACTAGTCGTGAAATCTTTTCGCGAAAATCGGGTGTCCGTAGTTATGATTGTCGATATGAATAGTACGTATGAATGCACTCACTTCGCCACATTTAATGAATTATAAACCGTCAAGCCGAGCGCTATGACGATTACGCAAGAACGAAATGAAAGACTTAAAAAAAAATGAAAGACTTCAAAATTAAAATAAAGACTTAAAAACAAAATGAAAGACTTAAAAACCAAATGAAAGACTTAAAAACAAAATGAAAGACTTGAAAACAAAATGAAAGACTTAAAAACAAAATGAAAGACTTAAAAACAAAATGAAAGACTATATGCTCATGTTGCCTCGTAAAATAATATTTTAGAAGTTGAAACATACACACACATATATATATATATATATTTCACGGGTTTTATTAGTTTGTGTGTTGGTATTTATTTTATATACCTTTTTTTGACCAATCACCCAGTGAAAAAACAAATCACTTAGAAACATAGAATGAAATGGGTGATGAATCAGTGGAAAACATCAGTGANGGGTGTGGGAGGGGGGTGAGGGCCCTTGTACAGCGCGACAGTTACTCTCTGGTGACGGCATTGTTGGCCGGGCACAATGGGGACCGCCGCCGCCCGACTGCGCAGCCCATTACACGCCGGGAGACACCTGTTGGCGGAACACGGAACTAACTCGAGTGACACGCACGCCTTAAGGGCACTGCCTCGGTACACCATGCCGGATGAGTTCCAGCTTATTTCAGTCGTTTAAGGACGTTTATTTCGAAACTTCAACAAAACCTCTCTGGCAATATGCATACCGCTGTAGAAAAAAATTCATACAATTCTGAACTTTTGAGGCCGCGGTGGTATAGTGGTTAGACTACTCGCCTACCACCTAGGCGAATCGGGTTCGATTCCCGGCGGGATCACTCCCGGATTTCCGCATTTGGGAATCGTGCCGGACAATGCCGCTGGTCAACGGGCTTTTTCGGGGATCTCCCGTTTCCCCTGCCCTTGCACTCCGGCGCCGCTCCATACTCANTTTTTCGGGGATCTCCCGTTTCCCCTGCCCTTGCACTCCGGCGCCGCTCCATACTCACCTCGCTTCATCCTCATCCGCTCTGAAGACGATGTTAAGAGCCGCCCAAATATCTCCACTCCACTCTGAACTTTGGTAAAGTAACTTTGAAGTAATTAGTGCACCATCATTTTTTAACTGTCAGTATATTCTTCCCTATTCACAACTACCAGATAACGCCTGTATAAAATTAGGCTACTATATCTGAAGGCGTTTGTGAAATATGAACTATTATAAGGAATATTAAGTTATCTCACTGATAAGGGAGTTNGCTACTATATCTGAAGGCGTTTGTGAAATATGAACTATTATAAGGAATATTAAGTTATCTCACTGATAAGGGAGTTTTGACACATAAATTGAAAAATCAACGTGGCGTTTTAAGCCGAACCTTAATATAGGTCATCCTACGAAAATATTAAATTTTTGGTCGTATACTCATGCCTTANGCTACTATATCTGAAGGCGTTTGTGAAATATGAACTATTATAAGGAATATTAAGTTATCTCACTGATAAGGGAGTTATGACACATAAATTGAAAAATCAACTTGGCGTTTTAAGCCGAACCTTAATATAGGTCATCCTACGAAAATATTAAATTTTTGGTCGTATACTCATGCCTTANGTGGCGTTTTAAGCCGAACCTTAATATAGGTCATCCTACGAAAATATTAAATTTTTGGTCGTATACTCATGCCTTAGTAAATAAATGTTTTAGGAAGACGAGGTCCTGGGTAAAGGTAAAAGTAAATAATATAAGGTTGTTATTTACTCCTTCTGTCCTGTTAGATACATAGAAAAACGAAATAACTAGAAAAATCCCGAGGCTGTTTACTCAAGGCTGTTGAAAAGCAAAAAATAATTTTTTAGTATTTTTAAGATATTTTATGGTTTCGTGAAAATGATAGTCTATCAATAACTTGATAAAAAAAAACCAAATAATTCCCAACATGATGTTTTTAGTTTGAATATAAAAATCTTAACTAAAAATACAAATATGTAAACATTAAAATAAAAAAATATTTTTTTTAAACAAAGTTTGTTTGCAGTTAAAGTGTTTTATTGAAGACTCATAAATTCGTTGAGCTCTGGCACTTGGTTCTTCTTCCATAATAATTTTAATTCCAGTTATTTTTAATTTAAATGTTATCTCGAAAGTTAAAATTGAAATATGGGCGAACCATATATCAAATTTCCAAGAAATACTCTTCATAACATTCAAGTAACACGAGGATTTATTTTGAGCTGCAGCTTTACGTATTATTTGTGTGCCATTTTGAGATATGCACGAAAACAAATCATTCCCATAACACTCCGCATTATTATTTTTTGAAAACGAGTTCTCCTCCAATGCCATGCTATTATTTTATATCACAAGGAAAAATTGAGAGTAACCCGCTAAAAATGTAGAAAATAATTTTATCTGCATGAACGCCCTAAAGAAGAAACAGAATAGTGGTCAGCGGTATCTGCAGTAAAATTCGCAGAATTCGATCACGTTCATCAACACTCTCCTGTTGCAAATTTGATTTGCGAGGAATTCAGCAACAGCGTGCTCGCCGAGCGTGTCGAAGCCTTTTAAGTTCTTCGCATATTACTTTCTGACTGGTTTGAATTTGCTGTGCCAACTTAACGCCGGCCTCTGATGGCTCCAAGGAACCTCATTTTTTAATTAACTTCGAGGGGGTATGTTCGTTTTATACGGAGCGATATGCTGCATTGCGGAACTACACGCAGTTTTTATTATTATTATTTTTTTTTAAGAAAAAACGTTATTTAAAAAATTTAGCAATTTCCGTTAATTTTATAAGCACAATAACACCTTGAAAACTTCTCATCTATCCGCCTTAATTAATTGTATAACAAATTTGGCACACAATTTTTCCCCAATTGTTTAAATTTCTACGTTTTCCCGGGAGTATGTGTGAATATGCACGTGTGTATGTGGTTATGAATGTAATACATATCTAAAATCCGAGTCACTAGATTTAAACTTAGCATTTTTAATGCCACACCTTCCCTGGTTTTTTGGAAAAGAGAAAACTTAATTGAACTCCAACAACAGTTAATTACTTAGTGAAGTGTTTCCCGTCGTGAGGAAAACATTACCTTTAATAAGTTGGATCCTGTTCACAGATTACGGTTATTTGCGGATGTTGATAAAAATGAAATCCATTCACAAAGAGAAATACATCTATATGAAGTAAAGAGGACATTCCAGTAAAAATGTTATGTTCAATTTTCCGTCGTGGGGGGGGGGGAGGACAATAAGTTAACATTATGGTCTAATGGCGTAATTATTCAAACAAATGTCATCAATAAACATAAATTAAATTGACTTTGCAGGTGCTTGACAAACTTGAGATTTATTTTTGCAGAAGAGGGAACTTTGTACCACTCTGTAGCACATAAAATCATTTATACTAAAAAAAATGTGGTGGTAATAAAAATGCATGTGATTTCTGAACAACTTGAAATAAATCAATTATTTTTGAGAAGCGTTTCTGAATAGTTACTAACAATTAATGAAAATTACTATTTTTTAGTAACTTAACATGTATGCAGCAACGTAGCAGCTCTGCTGTGTTTTATAGAAACGAAGGGGTGCTAGCTGAACGTGCGAATGTGGACATGGTCGGTTCTTCTTCTGACCACTTAACCTGCCAATGTTGTTCCAGACGTGAAAGATGGTGGCCACACGTGGCCATTCGCCATCGTCGACCTCTCCTCCCCCCACCTCCCCCAGCCAACACACACTTCTGATAGCGCGGTCAGAGTTTATGGGTTCGAGTCCCACGACGTCCAGTTCGCCTGATTGCTATCTTCCGCTGCTGTGTCATCTCTGCTCCGTTCACAATTACGTGCTGCGGCTATTTTTTTGTAATTAAATCTCTGAAAGTGAACGAACCAGTTTGTGCACTTACAAATTACTAGAGACCTGAAAAATTCGCGGATAACCTACACTTGCGTAATGTACCCAATCGTGTGCACCGGGTCTAAATGGGTTAATACGTAACACCTTGGCCAATCTAGATTGATTTTCAAGTTGTTAAACTTTTTCTCCGAAATAAATATATTATTTTACTTATTTTAAGTAAAATTATTTGTAATATTTTTTTTTTAAAAAACCCTTTTCAATGCGTTTGATTTCCGCATAATCTTGTCATCGAACCACCCTTTTATGCTTTCATTTTTGACACGCTTAACATTATCATCTATAGTTAACTGAAAATACTTAAATTCTTCGAAACAGCTTAAAGGGCCTTAAAAAAGGAATAGGCTGCGGCTTTAATACTTCTGCTCTTGGGGTGTTACTCATGCAGTAATTGATACACAAAACACATATAAACTAGTGCTAAATTAAGTTATCTCCACAAATATGAAATCGGTCCTGTGTACCATGACACACGAACCATAATGACAGTTATTCATAGTGATGGTTAAAATAGTAGTATTTACGAGAGGAATATTTAACTACACAGCATACTAAGAATGTTATATTTAATTTTTTTATATTTTTTTTTCTTTAACTTTAACTATTGTCGCTACTGCCACCTGAGTTATACAGGCTGATGGCTAGTAGTGTACTGAGTTACTAGATTATGGTGCAAACTAAGGGCACCTGTGGTTGTGGTTTCATAAATAGAAATTTTTAAGAACGTCACTGCACGGTTCCTTTTAATGTGCATTTATTGCATCATTTTCTTGTCCCTAATGCCGGAGCCATTCTAAGTGATGAATTGGAAGCAGTGGGCGTGTGGCGAAGTGTTGCAAGGTAAACCGGTGCTTACTCAGTGTTGTAGACACTCGGCGCATGCAGCAGGAACCGGTAACCAGAGTGGAGCCAGGAGAAACTGATTGTACTGCGGCCACTCACGAGAGAGCGGCGAGGCACCCGTTACACGCGTGCCGTGACGTCAAATGCACTACTACGTCCAAGTGGCCGGTGTGTATACTGGCAAACGATCGGGTACAAAACAGAGCGAAACACAGCTTACCTTGCAACAGTTCACAACGCTCCGATGACGGGAAAGTTAACATCGAAGTAATGTAAAACATTTACGAAACGAAAAAGTAAATAAATGGTAAGCAATCGTAAACATTCAATTTCCTATAAGAAGGGGCAGTGATATTTCGCGAAAAGATTTCGAGACAAGATACAGTCCAGAGCACTGTTGGGTCGTCCAGCTTCTTTGATTGGTTAAAAAGTGCTCTGGCCCGTGTTAACCGTTTGCGCACGAATCACGAAGAGTCAGTGTCGGAGTTACTTAGTCCTGAGTGGCTTGGTCAAAGACGGACACGGCACCAGCAGCCAACGGAGGTATAACAACAGCTGAGGTGTGTATATAGTATTGAAGTCTACTGTGTGCTCCGATTTTTACGCGAAAAGTCACTGGCCCTACCTATCAGGCAAAATGGCTGCGCTTATGATGTCCGACTGTAGAACTACTGGCAGAATGCACGATGAAAGTAACTGAATTCGACGAGAAATTTAATTTCACTTTAAACGAAATAGTATCGTCATGAACGACCTTTAGAAATTAAGTCCCGGTTCAAAGTACCCAGGAGAGACAAGTTGCGGACTCGCGTCCGTAAAGGTCAAAAAGAGGTGCTTTAAAATGTAGAAATTCAGGAAAGGAAAAAAAAACAGTTTCACTCTTGCGTGGGAAATATAGGACAAAGTCGTCGGGAAACCGTAGATTGCTCTCGCAACAGCGGCGAGAGAATTTCGTTACTCCCGGGGCCCGTNTAGGACAAAGTCGTCGGGAAACCGTAGATTGCTCTCGCAACAGCGGCGAGAGAATTTCGTTACTCCCGGGGCCCGTCATGCGAAAAACTTTCCGCAACGGGGAAACCACAACTTCGCCGAACAGGAGGCCAGAGGCGAGTACGTAAACTTCAGAACCCGACATTTAAACAGAGCAGCAGTGGCTGTCACCAACAACCACGGCGCTTCGCCTATTAATTAAAAATGTATAATGCCCGCCTTACTCNCAGAGCAGCAGTGGCTGTCACCAACAACCACGGCGCTTCGCCTATTAATTAAAAATGTATAATGCCCGCCTTACTCGGAAGTTTTTCATACCTTTAAGAAATTAACAAATCCCTGGAAGGCAACATTTGAAATTTGAAATACCGTAATGTCGTCCTGTTCTCGTTAGTGCCACAGCCCACGAGTGGTGTGTGAGAAAAACTGAGCTAGGAAAAAAAACAGCCAGAAGACAGTTTGCTCCAATTCGGCAAATACTCTACCAAAATTTATCACAGCTTACCGATTATTACAGTAGCTGAAACTCATTGGTAAGTGGTGGTTCCCGGTGAATTTAAGTGGATTTCACAACTCCAAGTTCACCGACACCGTTGAGTAAATCTTGTCTTCTACGCACTGACTCACCCAAAGCGATAAAACTGGTAAAAATTGTGAAGGCAGTGACGTAACGTTTGTTTACATTTGTTTTTTGAAAAACCCACTCTTTTTTTTTCTTTAAAAAGGAATGTTATTCTTAATACGATTCTATAGTAGTTACTTTACAACATGGTCAGAAGAGTACCAACATCTTAAAACACTAATTTAAGTGAGCATTGTCTTACTGTTACTCGAATCCATGTGTTTTTGACGGTTTTAATGCTAAAAATAACTCCCGTTCTGTATTATTACTCAACGTTGGTTACTGCGCAGCGAGCATGTGTACTCTAAACTCTTATTTCCTCTTCGATTTGTTTACACTTTATGATTGATAATATATCGTCTTTGTTAAGGCTATGTGGCAAAGTTAAGGCCATACGGCCTTGTCTACCACTTCGCCACAGATTACAGGTAATATTTTCTTTAATTAAAAAGTAATAATTCTTATTATAAAATGAAATTTTCGCTACGTCAATGCGAAAACAGTAAAAATCAGCGTACGTTGTTAACTTAACATAACAGTCAATAACAAATATGTATAAGTGCACTTTACAAAAGAACAGCTTAACTATTGCAACTTTAAAATACAATTAAAAAAAAAACACGTAAAATATAATGCTATGAGGAGATTAGAAAAAAAATTACACATGTATTTATCTTTTACACCCATCCATATACACACGCTCGTACACCAACACACACACACACACACACACACACACATAACTGTGCGTCACGTTCGCATGAANACACACACACATAACTGTGCGTCACGTTCGCATGAAGGGACAAAAAAAGAGTGAAATGTATTCGGTACCTTCGGTATTTGCTGATATGTGATTTTATATAAACGTATTTATCTCAGCTTAACTGAATTCTCAATCCATTGAAAATCAGAGTGTTAGAGTACTGAAATTTAAAAACAAATATTTATACAAAAAAGTTTTTTAACCTCGAATAAAATTCGCGTTGTTTAGATTGGTTGTTGCTAGTAACGCTGTCAAATGCTGGAGCACTGAGATGTTTGTCAGCTAAAAACAGTTTGCAAACTCTCTGCTAGCGTGACCATTCTTTTCCTTCAGTTAGTGGCACATTTTTGACGTTTTCTGAACACCAACATTATCCCGTCAAGTGTTGCTTTTTTGAAACTTACCATCGTGTCATCATATTACAAGCCGTGAACATCGTCTGTGACTGGGTAACCGGTAGTTTCCCACGAGATAAAACTGACCCCTTGTTAACACCACCTGCTGGCACTGTGGTAACGAGAAGTCTCAATGGCGGGCCTGCCAGCAGATCATTCAGCGCCAGTTGAGCATCGCCTTGGTTAGGAATGAATCAAACAAACATCCGCGAGTTCTCGAACTTGGCCTCCTGTTAGCTGAACTAAAGTTTTGCTTCCACTACAAGTTGGGAAGATCAATGTCAAAAGTTTGGCAAAGGGAACTTTTTTCGCCACTTGGTAAGCGCAATGTAGGCGAGGTACCATATTTCCTCTATTTTCGACGTTAAAAAAAAGGATAATTGAAAAAATCACAAATCAAATATAAAATAACTCCGTACCCANAATAAAATTTTAAGAACCAAAATTACTAATAGTTAAAAAAAATAGTAAATAGTATAGTTTTAAGCACTAAGAAGCCATTTTGTGTAGATTTGTCGTTATCGTCGCTGTACATCGAAGCTCACGTCGGGAAGTATTTAGTACTGTGAAAATTATGAAATAAAGAGTTCCCATTTCAAACAGTTTAAATGTCATTTGATCCACGCGTCGATCAATACAAAACCGTAGATCGATTGTTGCACGTCCTTATTCTCTTTTTAACGCATTGCTTCGATTATGTTCGTTCATGTACCAAATTTTTAAGAATGGGTAAGATTCAAAGTCGGAGCTGTGCAAGGTTAGAAACCAACATCAACACGGACAACTTTTTTCTTTACGTAGTGTTACTTCCAGCTGATGACAAATTAACTTTTTATAGCTGGTTATTGCTCGTGCTCTTGAGTGGCAGAATCTCTTCTTATAGGTTCCACTGTGTAGGCTATGTTAGTCACTCTAAGGAATTCGATTGTAGCCTACGTCGTCAGATCTAAATTCTTCTCTGTCGCAACACCTGAATCGGAATATTTATGTGCCGGTCAAGGAGTTAAAGCCGGTCTCGAGATCTGGTAAACAACACTTCAAGTTCTATATCGGAATTCCACAAATTACATACCACCAGACGTAAAAAATAAAACACATTTTATTTTTTCTTACAAGACGAAATAATTAAAACCAATTTATTAGTTCTTTCTCATATGTTGCGTTCCCTTACAGCTTTTATTCACAACAAATATGCAGTTCTCTGCCACCCAGAAGGCTAAAATTCAAAATGTAAAATTACATTTACACGCTGTAAACTACGAAATATTCAAAACGATGGCATAAAATAAAAGAATTTCTTGTCAAATGCCTTGTGTTAGCTTTCCTTGCTGCAGTATGTTACAGTCAGCAGGGTACTGGTTTTGCATGTGTGTTTACAAAGTAGGTGAATTCAATGCCTTGGTTACCAAGAGTCGCGGATTATAAATATGAATTTTTCCGACTACGTTATGTACGAAATTTGTCGATTCTTCGATAAAAACACTTTTCAAGTTTTTTTTTTTATCACGGCATTACGAAACATGTCAGCGAGCAGTTTATTATTAAATAATTTGGAAGTTGAGGGGAGATTGCTTAATTTTTTTGAAGTGCCAATATAATTTGAAGATAGGTCTCGCTGGAAAAGGGTGCTGAATAATTTATATGCTCGTGAAGCTGCATCTTTATCGGCGAAGATATACAAATCTGATTAGCTTTGAGGGGTGTAACACGAATTAATGGTACTGGGGAGAAATTTATTTGCTTACAGACGCTGTAAAACCGGATGTCTTAATGGATTTCCGGGAAACCTGAGCCGAGTTTTTTTGAATTACAGCTGAAAGGTTCCGACAAAAATTTGAAGCTATTTGGCGAGGCCATTAATGCTTACGATTTTTCTGGTAGTATTAAAAGAAACTGCATTCCTTTTAAGTACAGTCAGTGACACCAAGCAGCCGCACTTGCTTCGCATGAAGTGATGTAAATGATTCTGCATAAACGAAAAGAATAGAGCAGATTGTGGGAAATTAATCTTCTGATTTGCTAAACGTTTTAGTCATTGTTGAGCGTGGTAAATAGGGACAACTGTTTTTCGCAAGAAGACTCCACGCTTTGTTGTACTCTAAAACACTTAAGTTCAGATCCACTTCGAAACTGTATTATTTTTAATTTCACGTGACTTAGGCAAGGAGAGGGTGATATTTTTGGATTCAGTGGTAAAGGTTATGTATTGCATCAGCGGTGCACTTCTTTTTGAATACTTTGAGCTAGTTTGTATGTGGACATCGTGTGACAGCTTTACAGCATTGTGCATAGGTATCAAAGCAACAGTAAGCACCGACTTCTCTCGTCATCGGTGCTTTTGTTCGCGCTTCCAAAGCCTAGGTTCACATCTGCCGCTGAGTGATCGCATCTTCAACGTATTGTCACGGAGCACTCCGAGTGCAGACATCACTCTGTAGCAACGTGGTTTGAGAGTGTGAAATGGCGAAGACTAAGAGCTCAGAGGAACAGTTGTCTTTCTATCGTCATGTAATCAAACTCTTGAAGAAACTCTTTCAACTGCCAAGAATCGGAATGACCAAGCCATATAAGTAGTGATATTTCGCGAAAAGATTTCGAGACGAGATACAGTGTAAAGCACTGTAGGGTCCTCCATCTTCTTTGATTGGTTAAAAAAATGTTCTGGCCCATGTTAATCGTTTGCGCACGAATCACGAAGGTTCAGTGTCGGAGTTACTTAGTCCTGAGTGGCTTGGTCAAAGACGGGCACGGCACCAGCAGCCAATGGAGGTATAACAACAGCTGAGGTGTGTATAGAGAATTGAAGTCTACTGTGTGCTTAGATTTTTACGCGAAAAGTCGCTAGCCCTACATATAATCCGGGACCGGATGATCAGAAAACTACAGCTCACGTTTTTACAGATCAAAAGTAAGAATGTCTAGAACAAGCATACGTCTTATCGATTTATCTCCTTCGTTCAAACCTAGCGGTAACCCGCGTTCCGTCGGCCATACGCCATTTTGCCACTTTTGCTTAACGTAAGCATAACGCTTGACTGCAGCACAGCATGCATAGCGGGCACTCATAACAGCCACTACTGCTGGAATAAAAGTTATTTTTCCAACAATCTTTTGAGCAACCCTCATCGTTGTAATTGTTCAGACACACCCTTATCACGCGCACAATGCCATATACGCCTCATAGATATATTTTACCTATAATAAATGAAAAAACTTCTTAACTGGCTTTAACAATGAGTGTCCACCAGTACTATTATGGACTTACAATTAGTCATTATTACGAGCCGGGCACCAAGGACAATGGTTGATTCCCGCACAGGGATTTAACAACTTTGTTATACGAAAAGTGGAGTGGTTACCCATAATCGCATCGTNTGTTATACAAAAAGTGGAGTGGATACCCATAATCGCTCTACAACTTCCTAAGACAACACATGGAACGCGTTGAACGCTGTCGACGATCTACTAAGTTTGTATGGTATATTTTATCATAGGAATCATACAATCTATGATGACTATTAAAAGACGTGGCAGAGTCTCGGGCTGCAATATTGAATCGCATGATGAATTGTAGATAATTTACTATCACTATGATGAACGTTCGAATGACGTGGCCCGAGAATATTTTATCATAAAAGTGTTTATACTTACAGAAATCGTTTGTTTTTAAATTGCGGCCCTCGATAACCCGCCGGAAAAAGTTGTGGGAGTTCCAATTGATATTTTTATCCCTGCATTGTTGTATTGATAAGGTTTGATTAAGTTACGGCCGTACTATAAAATTACTAGCGGATAGCCGATGCTGCACTCTTTACGTTCAATGGCCACGTAGCGAACAGAAACACGAACAAATCGTAACAGCCGCAGGATTTTGAGTACTCACGATGATGTCACAAGGATTGCCGACAATTACCGTTCTCACTGTAACTGCACATAGACATAGATTGTCCGATAATAGATAGCACCGTGCCGCACAGTGCCGTTCAAATGGAAAACGAACCATCCATCACCACTGTTAGGATAGCTGAGAACGGAAGACCTCCACGGTAGTTATCGAAATATTATTGCTGGCTACCGCACTTGTGTAGGCGAGCGTCAGCGTTCCATGATAACCTATGGCCACTTGGCACAATATGCGAAATTTTCGGGAAAGCCCATGGGATATTTTTAGTATCATAAGTATGCATATGGCACTGGCCATAGAAGAATATATGTAGATTTAACTATTTTCTCATTATATATAGCAGGAATCTCATCAGTTTTATGAACTATTAATTTTATCTCAACAACAATTAATATAAAATCACCAGGAATATCATTAGAAAAAATACGTTTATTTGTTTGATAAGTGATTATTACATCAATTTTATTATTACTTTCATTACCTGTGCTCGCTGGGGCAATCACAATATTATTAACTGATCAAAATATAAATACGTCATTTTTTGATCCTGCAGGGGGAGGAGATCCTATCTTATATCAACATTAATTTTGATTTTTCGGTCACCCAGAAGTATATATTTTAATTTTACCAGGGTTTGGTATAAATTCACATATAATTGCACATAAAAAAGTAAAAAAAGGAGTATTCGGAAATTTAGGTATAATTTTTGCAATAGGAGCAATTGGATTATTAGGATTTGTAGTTTGAGCTCATCATATATTTACAGTAGGAATAGATGTAGATACTCGAGCATACCTTACTTCAGCTACAATAATTATTGCAGTACCTACTGGAATTAAAGTATTAAGTTGATTAGCTACAATATACGGAGTATGGTTTGATGTGATGGTTCTCTGCGTCCGGTCTGCGTTCGTAAACTGCACGTTGAGGACGTGTCCATTCCTGCGCGGAGCTACGAAGAAGAAAAGGAAAACTCAAAACGATGTTGCCGACGAAAGAAACAACATCTCTCGCACGAGTGTCGTTGCCGAATCTGCTAAACATGAATAGTTTCGAAGCTACGTTTTACAACGTGAAGCGACTGAACATCCGGTATCATTTTTATCCCGGCAGAAAGGGAGAAGAATGTCTCCTCGTAAATGTCGACAGTTTACTACCCGTGTTCGGGGGGGATCAAGCCTCCCGGTATAACCCAATTCACGACTCTCTCCAAGTTGTTCAATTTCATCGGCATCATACAATTTAGATGACTGTGAGTTCGGCATGTACGCCTCCTGTGCCTGTCGGTGCAACATCCCAGAAGATGAAGAGGGTGTGGATCTCCGTTGCAGCGAACGTCACCTTCATCATTAGTGTGCGGGACGCGTAAAGATGCGGTCCCTGTATTACCTGGAACGTGCGATTCTACTACAAGAGTCCGAAAAGCATTATCGTGAGCGCATGATCGAAGTGCATGGGTTGCTAGGGGGCTTTTCTTGTTCAACGGGCCGTAAGGCAACTGCGGAATACTGGCTGGAGTGCGNATTTTATCATAGGAATCATACAATCTATGATGACTATTAAAAGACGTGGCAGAGTCTCGGGCTGCAATATTGAATCGCATGATGAATTGTAGATAATTTACTATCACTACGATGAACGTTCGAATGACGTGGCCCGAGAAAATTTTATCATAAAAGTGTTTATAATACAGAACTCGTTTGTTTATAAATTGCGGCCCTCGATAACCCGCGGAAAAAGTTGTGGGAATTCCAATTGATATTTTTGTCCCTGCATTGTTATACAGATAAGGTTTGATGAAGTTACGGCCGTACTATGAAATGACTAGTGGATAGCCGATGCTGCACGCTTTACGTTCAACGGCCACGTAGTGAACGGAAACACGAACAAGACGCAACAGCCGCAGGATTTCGAGTGCTCACGATTATGTCACAAGGATTGCCGACAATTACCGTTCTCACTGTAACTGCACGTAGACATAGATTGCCCGATAATAGCTAGCGCCATGCGGCACAGTGCCGGTCCAATTGAAAAACGAACCATCCATCACCACTGTTAGGATAGCTGAGAACGTTAGACCTCGACGGTCATTATTGAAATATCATTGCTGGCTACCGCATTTGTGTAGGCGAGCGTCAGCGTTCCATGATAACCTATGGCCACTTGGCACAATCTGCGAAATTTTCGGGAAAGCCCATGGGATATTTTTAGTATCATAAGTATGCATATGGCACTGGCCATAGAAGAATNGCGAAATTTTCGGGAAAGCCCATGGGATATTTTTAGTATCATAAGTATGCATATGGCACTGGCCATAGAAGAATATCTGTATATTTAACTATTTTCTCATTACATATAGCAAATATTTCATCAATTTTATGAACTATTAATTTTATCTCAACAAAAATTAATATAAAATCACCAGGAATATCATTAGAAAAAATACCTTTATTTGTTTGATCAGTAATTATTACAGCAATTTTATTATTACTTTCATTACCTGTACTCGCTGGGGCAATTACAATATTATTAACTGATCGAAATATAAATACATCATTTTTTGATTCTGCAGGGGGAGGAGATCCTATCTTATATCAACATTAATTTTGATTTTTCGGTCACCCAGAAGTATATATTTTAATTTTACCAGGGTTTGGAATAAATTCACATATAATTGCACATAAAAAAGTAAAAAAAGGAGTATTCGGAAATTTAGGTATAATTTTTGCAATAGGAGCAATTGGATTATTAGGATTTGTAGTTTGAGCTCATCATATATTTACAGTAGGAATAGATGTAGATACTCGAGCATACCTTACTTCAGCTACAATAATTATTGCAGTACCTACTGGAATTAAAGTATTAAGTTGATTAGCTACAATATACGGAGTATGGTTTGATATGATGGTTCTGTGCGTCCGGTCTGCGTTCGTAAACTGCACGTTCAGGACGTGTCCATTCCTGCGCGGAGCTACGAAGAAGAAAAGGAAAACTCAAAACGATTTTGCCGACGAAAGAAACAACATCTCTCGCACGAGTGTCGTTGCCGAATCTGCTAAACATGAATAGTTTCAAAGCTACGTTTTACGACGCGAAGCGACTGAACATCCGGTATCATTTTTATCCCGGCAGAAAGGGAGAAGAATGTCTCCTCGTAAATGTCGACAGTTTATACTACCCGTGTTCGGGGGGGATCAAGCCTCCCGGTATAACCCAATTCACGACTCTCTCCAAGTTGTTCAATTTCATCGGCATCATACATTTAGATGACTGTGAGTTCGGCATGTACGCCTCCTGTGCCTGTCGGTGCAACATCCCAGAAGATGAAGAGGGTGTGGATCTCCGTTGCAGCGAACGTCACCTTCATCATTAGTGTGCGGGGCGCGTAAAGATGCGGTCCCTGTATTACCTGGAAAGTGCGATTCTACTACAAGAGTCCGAAAAGCATTATTGTGAGCGCATGATCAAAGTGCATGGGTTGCTAGGGGGCTTTTCTTGTTCAACGGGCCGTAAGGCAACTGCGGAATACTGTATGGAGTGCGCCCGAACTCGTCCCAACAAACGGCGCTATGGNGCCCGAACTCGTCCCAACAAACGGCGCTATGGAGGGCGACGTCCATCTCAACATTCGTAAAAAAATTACCGTGACACACGCGAGTGTTTAATATACGTGTGCACCTTACTAATAGTTCTATATTTGACACTGTATCGCTTATGAATTTAATCAGATTGTAATGATGCAATAGGTAAATGTTTCAAGCATGTGTCCTATCATTTTTTTTCTGTAAAGTTATTACTGTAGGATGACAGGGATCTTAACCAAGACTTCACCGAGATGCAAAGTAGCATGTACAAATGATGCACTGTTTCGTTACCAACTTCACGTAACGTGCGCCGTGGCTACCTATCGCTGCGTAGCATGTCACGTTACACCTACAATCGCGTTACGAAAGTGTAGCATATGGCAATATCACGTAGGGAAACAGATGTTACGCGATGTTTGTAAAAAAAAATACATGTCAGCTCAGATTTCATCGCAAACCTATAATGCACTTTGAAATAAAAAGAATATGAAACGAGGTTCAAGTTTTTTTATTTCTAGATATTTTACACATTAACAAATCATGATGTATGAAACTAGAGATCTCCACTTTAATCAATTTCGTTGTCTGCCTACGCTGCGTTAGTTCACACTGCATCTAGTTCTGTCCGAGTCGCAGCCGCTTCCTATCTTCTCGCTCCTCGTCTTGTCTACGCCTCTCTTCTTCTTCTTNATCTAGTTCTGTCCGAGTCGCAGCCGCTTCCTATCTTCTCGCTCCTCGTCTTGTCTACGCCTCTCTTCTTCTTCTTTAAAGTGGCGTTGCTCGTTTTTGGCGACGTTCCTCGGCGTCAAGACGAGCGGCTGCACCACANTTCTTCTTCTTCTTTAAAGTGGCGTTGCTCGTTTTTGGCGACGTTCCTCGGCGTCAAGACGAGCGGCTGCACCACAGTCTTCAGTATTCGTCTCCGCCACATCGTGAATGTGTCAAGGGTATATGTGCCAATGGTGGACTGCATCGATGCCTTCCTCCATTTATAAAAATTCTATAAAGGATTAATAGCATTCCATAATTATATAACGTGATTAATTTCACGAGGTGGGTTATTAAGAATAAATTAGATTCAGTGATCAAATCGCATACCCCATAGCCACAATACAATCAATATTGTATTATTATATTATATCAATATCAACAATACAACAATACAAATGGGGGAAATATTAAGGATAAAGTATATTTAACGAGATATCTCCAATTATTTTATGCCCGAATCGTAATAATATTAAAATTAATGCATATAGTTTAATATTTAGATTCAATCGTATGATATCATTGGTAATGTCACAAGTCCCGCAAGCTTGCGCAATCATGCTCTGTTTGAACCACTGCCGTCGTTACGGGGCGCTTGCAAACCAAATCCCGTTTGAACTCTAACTTGAAGCAATCAGACTTAGCTACGCTTGGAGTCTTGCTACGTGAGCTGGCTCCGCGGTACAGTGGCGCGATGCGCGCGCTATCTGTGGACACGGTGGAGAACTAACTTACAGCACGAAGTACTTTTTCACGGCAATCGATGATACGGCAGAGCTATCGCATAGGCATGTCATGCCATGAAACTGAACGTCGCATGAACGGACTTTGCNGCAATCGATGATACGGCAGAGCTATCGCATAGGCATGTCATGCCATGAAACTGAACGTCGCATGAACGGACTTTGCACACGCGGAAAACCAGAAAACGTTCATGTCATGTCCTGCGGATGTTTGGTTCCGTCGGGGTATTTTACTATAGAGTTGCAGCGCATACCCACGCCCGAAAAGAANGCAATCGATGATACGGCAGAGCTATCGCATAGGCATGTCATGCCATGAAACTGAACGTCGCATGAACGGACTTTGCGCACGCGGAAAACCAGAAAACGTTCATGCCATGTCCTGCGGATGTTTGGTTCCGTCGGGGTATTTTACTATAGAGTTGCAGCGTATACCCACGCCCGAAAAGAANTCATGTCCTGCGGATGTTTGGTTCCGTCGGGGTATTTTACTATAGAGTTGCAGCGCATACCCACGCCCGAAAAGAAGTTTACCAAGCGAACTTTTGAGACTTTGTTGTTCTAATCGTTCATCCACACCGTCATTTGATAACCAAGATTTAGTGGCTCTCATTGGTTTAATTATAGGTTACTAAGCATGACGTCAAACCTTATCAAAAAATGGTGTATTGTTTTATTTTCCTTAGTTAATCATTATTAATATATATTTCAGCGAACCCAAATGACAGGATAAACGATCGATTAATCACGCTATGTAACATTCTAATTAAATCGAAGGGAAACCCAACGTTTTCCTCTTCGAATGTGTTAACGATAACAGCGATATCGCTGTCACACGTACGTCGCTGAAAGTGTCAACAATTTGCTGGTGTTACTGTCGTCGACTGAAACAAGTGGAATCGAAAAGATTCGGCTGGCCGTTCGCGGTCTTGCACCGGTCCAAGATCACACTTGCAGCTTGACGGTAAAGAGTTTTCGTACTCGTCTTGATGGCCTGACCCTGAGCCTCGTTTTCACAGAGCAGATGCGAGAACACCTTCGACGAACATACTTCTACCTGGCCCATCATTGCATCGTGCTCATTTCTCCCCTGCATACACTAACATCACTCTCCCGTTGTCTTGATTCTTCACTTTTAAATTACGGCTCGTACGCTCTTGTGCCACTAACTGTAAGCTACACTGAAGAGCCAAAAAAACTGGTACACCTGCCTAATATCGTGTAGGGCCCCCGCGAGCACGCAGAAGTGCCGCAAGACGATGTGGCATGGACTCGACTAATGTCTGAAGGTATGCAGGAGGCATTGATATCTGCGTCAATTTGAGAAACGGTTGCACGTCTGTCACGTTTAATGATTCTCGTCAGTCGTCGTTTGTCCCGTTCGTTCACGATCTTTTTCCGGCCGCAGCGATGTCGAAGATTTGATGTTTTGCCGGATTCCGGATATTCACGGTACACTAGTAAAATGGCCGTAAGCCAAAATCCAAATTTTATCGCTACATCGGAGATGCTATGTCCCATCTCTCGTGCGCCGACTATAACACCACGTTCAAACTCACTTAAATCTTGATAACCTGCCATTGTAGCAGCAGTAACCGATCTGGCAACTTTGCCAGACGCTTGTTGTCTTATATAGTTGCTGCCGACCGCATCGTGTTACTCTGATTGGTTCCATACCTTTGTTATTTGCATACGCACGCCTATACCAGTTTTATTTTTTGGCTCGGCAGTGTATTTGAACATTCAAGTATCAAAAATCTTAATTAGAGTCTTAACGAATGCCACCTATGAAATGAAATAGGATCTGCATCTCTAGAAAGTAGGAAAACGTGACGTTTTTTGCTTTGATTGCATTAGGCCCGTGAATATTAAAAATAATATTCTTTTCCTCCTTTGACGACAACAGCAATATGTCTACCTGTATGTCGATCTAAACACATTTTGAATATCACAAAAATCCCACGACTATGTCAGGCGAAATTGATAAAGATGCTCTGCTATAAGACGAAACGTCTTACGGCTGACGTGTCGTTCTCAGATCAGAAGAGAATAAGGACTCTGCCGACCAACCGTTATATTAAATTAATTACACAGTTAACTATATATATATATATATCAGTGTTTATATTGTAGGCTACACCAGACATCGCTTGTTAGTTTACTGAGGAGATATCAAATAAGTTTGTGATTAGTGGAGTGCGAGTTCTAAGTTTGGCAGGTTAAAGTCATCAAGTAAAATTAACGTTTACATGCAACGAAAGAATGCGAAGCTGGCCGAGAATATATTTCTAGCGTGGTTTTAAACTATACTGTCATCAGTCTCTGCGACCAGACATCAGATCGTGATCAGCTTGGTGCAGAACTCTTCTCTATTCCCCTTGCAATTTAACTGGGATACAATATTGCGAGCTAGATTTTTATTAACTTTATTTCCACAAGGGCAGACAGAGAAAGAAGAAGTAATTTAAATGAAAATAATGGCAAATAGTAAAATAAACTTCTGCAGTTTTTTTAAACTTATAAACCTCACTTTAAAGTCAACATCGTTGTAGATCAACNATTAATTTAAATAAAAATAATGGCAAATAGTAAAATAAACTTCTGCAGTTTTTTTTAAACTTATAA
Source organism: Clitarchus hookeri (assembly GCA_002778355.1). Lineage (NCBI taxonomy): Eukaryota > Metazoa > Arthropoda > Insecta > Phasmatodea > Phasmatidae > Clitarchus > Clitarchus hookeri. Next base: position 46,692 of record NQII01006856.1, on the reverse strand, counting down.
ACCTCACTTTAAAGTCAACATCGTTGTAGATCAAGTAGGAATGTTTTTTTTTTTTCAGAGACCACCAGGACTATAATCAGCTAAATATTAAAGGTTTTAGGAGTATGTAAAAAATGTTTTTGTGCAAAAAATAACTGGTCATTAATTTAACTGAACTTAATTCTTTTTTGCATACGTTTTTTTTTTGTGCAGTAATAAAATGTGCAATAAATTGTATCAAATTTTTAGAGACACTGAAAAATCGCGGAAATTAACATGCGTATATCTTCGTAAAACACCGTAGCGTATTGTTCATTTTATGACTGTGAGATGCGTTTTTAACACGGCTTGATTTTTGCTGAAAAATCACAAAACGTTTACAACTGAAGAAAATTCTTATTGGATCAATCGAATAGGAATAATAACCTCACAGCAGTTATTGGATATNAAACGTTTACAACTGAAGAAAATTCTTATTGGATCAATCGAATAGGAATAATAACCTCACAGCAGTTATTGGATATAAAATTTCATACACCGCGAAATAAAATATATGAAAAAAAATTTCATAACAGGATTTTCAAGGAGTTGAATTTCAGTTAAAATGTTTACATTTTTTATTGTTGCTATTGCAAAGTTTAACATAGAAAATTTTATACACAAAAAAAATTTTTTTTATAGGTACTGGTTTTGTGATTTCTTTGCGTTATTGTTCAAAAACCGTTAACAATGTTTTATTGGTATACAGTACACTGTATGGAATATTGCTTAATATGAGGGTTTTGTTAAGTCAGATATATAGTCAATTTAAGATAATAATCTAAATATATTAAATATATCAAATACATATCTTGATTTAATAATTCCGAAATGCACGCACAGCTAGAACATTCCATAGCACTTCAGGTCGATCAAGAGCCACATATTCTATTTGTAGATTATGAGAAAGCAATTATAACTTTATAAAAACACAAAATATTTAGAAAAAAAATATACATCCCACATGGTTTTAGTGTAAATATGAGTTTAAAAAAGTTATTTCAACAAAAAGTTGCTTTTCAGCTTACGTCAAAAACGTTATAGTAGTGTTATGATAGCAATTTATTCAAATCCAAACATTAAGTTTAACTACGATAATGGTTTAACATCTAACTGTTTTGTCTTCGAATTTTATCTCTAAAGTTAAAATTAAAACCCTGGTNGAACTACGATAATGGTTTAACATCTAACTGTTTTGTCTTCGAATTTTATCTCTAAAGTTAAAATTAAAACCCTGGTGGACAGCATAAAAATTGCCAATAAAATATTTCCATTACATTCGGATGACACTGGCAATTATTTTTAGCTGTAGCCTGGTGTATTAATTTCATTCAGTTTTGAAATTTACGCACAAAAAATAAAATTTTAATAAAAAATAAATTTTTTATTGCTTTAGTTTTTTTTAATGGTTGTAGATTATTTTTTTACTATTTTTATACTTTTTTTTTGCTATTGTTTCTTGTCACAATATATAACAAATAATGAGTTATAAAGGTAGAAAGTGTCTGGTTGGGTCCATCTGGGACTAACCATAACATACTACATCGTTTACGAATTACAGCAACTTTTTTTTCCCGTTACAACTTGCATATAATGTGTTTCCCCCCCCCCCATAGATTGTTACAAATTTTACATTCGTGTAAGGGATTAAATATTAATAATTTGTTTTAATATATATATTTTTTCACTTTTCATGTGTCTTTATATTACACGAAGCAGTGAGATTTCCTGATGGTAAGCCGACGCGCGTGTCTACTCCGCATCTTTGTAATCGAGTCGGCGAGTACAAAGCAAGCTCGCGTGGAAGGCGACGAGTGCTTTAATTCAATAAATCCGAGGATGAGGCTGGGATATCACTCCCGCCCTGCCAGAGCACAGTACGTCGTCGACGGCTTTCGCCACTGCCGCCCGGGCATTAACGCCGCTAATGCCGCGGGCGTTCGTCGTCCCCGGGGGCGGGATTACCCGGCCGAACAAGATGTACGCCCCCGCACAAAGCTTACGTCTTCCAGCNACGCTTCCGCGTGAATAATGCAACAAAGAAAACATGGCCTTTGTCGAGTAATTTCCAGCATTTGCTCATTGCGAAATAACAAGAGGGTTTTGGAGAAGGTGGTTAGTGCGGGGAGGGGTTCTCTTTGTACGCGTGAAGACCTCCAACCCTCGCGCTAGGGGGGATTACACGTGCTCGCGGGTAACTGAATCCATAAGGCCTTCGCAGAACATGGTAGATGATGCAAGCACTGTCAAGGGCCTGTATCTTTACAGAGAATTGGTAAGTGGCCGGTCCTTGTTTCGCGGTTCGTCGAACTTTATTTGTACTTTCGTTCTTCGTGTGTCCTTCCAAATCGCGTACAAATCGATACTTTCATGCGCCCGCCGATGTTATGCAGCGTTAAACTGTTACAAACAAAAATATGTTACTATATCCCCAATTATTACTCTAATGTAGTTAAGGCTCCCGGGTTGCTGTAACAACTTAGAACCATATACCATAGAACTACATACCATTGAACCACATATCATAGAACCACATACTATAAAACCACATACCATAGACAAACACATACAGAAGACAGAAAATTCTAACGAGAACTAGTTCTAGGTTATGTGATTCTGAAGTACGACAGTTCTAAGATGTGTGTTTCTATTGTACGGTAGTTCCTAAGTGCGTGTTTCTATAGGATGATCTGGCTAATACCTGTGTTTCGGCTGTAAGATTGGTCTAAGTTGTGGATTTCGGTTGTACGACGTTTATAACGTATGCAGATCTGCGACATGTGGCTCTAAAATGTGAGTTTCTTTTGTACGATCCTTCTAACATCTATGGTTCTGTTGTATGTCCGCTCTAAGGTGTGAATTTCTATTGCACGACGTTTCTAACGCATGCGGTCGAGCAATATGTGGTTCTAAATTGCGAGTTTCTTTTGTGCCATCGTTCTAACATCTGTGGTTCTGTTGTATGATCGTTCTAAATTGTGAATTTCGGTCGTGTGTTGTTTCTAATGTTTGTGGTTCTGCTTTGGAGATTTACATTCGATTTTTTAAGACAATGTTTTTACGAGGACTGTAGTGAACTGACCCACAGCTATTGCCGCTACAGGTTAACCAGAACCTCTGTCTGGAAATACCTGGCCTCTGGTGTGAGTTCCGGAAGTAATATTTTTGTACACTTGAAACATTATCCGGTAGATTACAGGCGTAGTATTCTTCCACTGTTATCACTGACGGTTTACCAGTGTTCTTCAAGAGGATATTTATCACTTACCACGAAAGTTTTCTGGTTTTCAGTGGGTTGATGGTTTTGGAATTCTCGGCAGTGAGATACATGCAAGAAAAATAAATAAGGATTGAAATGTGAATTTCGCTGTTAAATTAAAACCTATGTTAATCTACAAACTAACTGGAATTTGAATAAAAAAATTTGAATTTCTCAGAATTACCTGATCATGTGCACAGAGTATATGAATATATTGTATGGAGTAGACACTCAGTACTATTGAATGTAGAGGTGCGCGTTATTTAACGTAGTCGTTAAATTATTTGACCGTTAAATATTGTTTACTGTTATTTTACAGTTACCAAAGTTCTGTTTGACGGATACCGATGAAACAACAAATACGTTCCCGATTTTTTAAATTACCGCAGAACAGGCATTATTTCGTCTTTACATAACATTCACCTTTCAGATATATATTGCAAGTACGTGTAGCGATTAAGATGATGTTAAAGGTTAAAAAGAACGGTAACTTATTAGGTAGCCATTTCACGTAACTATTTAGGTTACGATTAAAAATATGATAACAGTAAAAAGGAATCGTAACTGTTTATGTAACCAATTTATATAACTACGTGAAGATTTTTAACCTTTTTCACTTTAAGCTCAAACGAACAGAGGCGTTCCACCGGCGTTGTTAAATAACCATGTATGAAATTTTAAATTCTAACATAACCTTAAAATGTTAATGTAGCTGTTTTGTGACAACGTCTCGGGAGTTCAATAAACAACATAACGTAAAGTAACCACAACAATTATTTGAAATTTAAAGAAACTATGACAGCTATTCAAAATCTAGCAACGTAAGTAGTACAATGCATGTTATATGGAATTAAACGTTAAAAATTAACTTATTATATAACCAGTTAATTTAATGTAACTGTCGTCGTTATAACTTTTAATGGAAAGTAACTGTTTAGCTGACCACTGATTGAATGTTAGAGCTTTTTTCGACGCATGTTCTATGGGAAAATAGAAAAACGTGATAAAAATGAAAGCGAATCTGCTACTACATTAAAATAAAATGTTTCGTATAGTTCTCTAAGTTGAAACCATTTTTATTAATCGTAATTTGTTTTAAACACAAAACAGGTCCATTCACATGCATTTAAATTACATATAGTACTCAAAATGTTTAAAATATAAATGGATTTTTTTATAAGCGAAGTGCAGGCAAATACTGCTTATCTAGTCTGGCTCCTTTGGTTAAAAAAAAAATTATATATATTTTCTTGGTTGTTTAGTGTTGCGAATGATTGTTTTGTACACGTCTCTTGACATATTAGGTTAACAACGTATTTCCGCAAAATTATGGGTGATAGTTGGGAGATAGTTGTTTGCATAAGCACAAACACAAGCACAAACTTATTTAGACCGATATAGTAGCATTTGTGCTGTACAAAGTGATGTTATAGGACTGCAGAACACATCAACTCGCGACAACTCCCATATTAAGTGTTTTGTAGAGTGGACATAATTGTATTCCCGAAACCTTCTGTATGTATATACAGTAACATGGCACGAGATTAAAAAACAAATCAACAAACTAAAATTAAGACAACAATTAAGATAAATCCTGCCGGATTATTTAAACAACAGAGTAATAATAGTTTCAGAAGATCAGTTAATAATTAAAAGATAAATTAATAGAGGATGCCCACAGGGATCAGTATTAGGCCCAACGCTCTGGAACCTAGTCATAAATGAATTCATAGAACTAAATAGTGAAAATAATATAGAAACCATTGCATTTGCGCATGACTGTTTGATACTAATTGAAGGTAACAATAAAAAGTATCTAGAAATGAAAGCACGCGGAATTATGGTAACAACACACCAGTGGATGGAGGAGAAAAATCTTAAATTATCAGTTGCAAAAACCTTTGCTATTATGTTAAAGGGAAAGTTAGGTACAATAATTTACACTAGCAAAACTCGCATCTCTCTCGCTGATATAGATTTTGGTTTTGTAAATTTTTCTACTCGGGTTTCAAATTTACAGAATGTGGATTACTCACATGACCCTACTCTTTCATAGGAAAGGGAAATTTCTTGTTAGTACATTTGACGAATGCATCCATCAATGCTATTTCTAATGTCATATGTTGGACGACTAAACCTTAACGTATAAGACAAATAAATTTGCTCGTCTTAAGAATATTGACATGTCATATCACACGTATGAGCTTAGTTAAATGTTTATTAATATGAAGTACTTGGGTCAGTGGCAGTGTTCTCAGAAAACAGTTAACACTTTAGCACATCACCTTGTATTCATTATTATTATGTAACAAACTCGGGTAAGGTGGTTTAACTTCATAATGATCTGCTGTAGTACATGCGTATTTTCATAGACGAATTGAACTAGTTAATAGAACCGAACACTCCCATATTGAGCCTTTTGTAGAGTGGACATAATTCTATTCCCGAAAACTTATGTATGTCTATATAGCGTGCAGTAAAGTCAAACAAACTATTTCATAAGTGTGCCTCCTACAAACTGAGTTAGGAACTTTGTCATTTACACAAGAGTGAAACAAATTTTAATTTTACAAGTACTGTAGTTTTATGTATTTAAGAAAACTTATGTATTAAATTTTTCTTATGAAAATTAAAAGGAATTAGTACTTTGTACAGCTATCTTCAAATTTAACTGTATGATGTAAAATTTTAAGAGAAGTTTATAAGGTAATTTTTTATATATATTTAGTTTGGAAATTTCAGAAAGGCTATTGAAATATGTTTATATTTTATTTATTTCTATTCATGTTTTAACTTTAATAAATCAATAATAATTTGGCAAATAATTCATACACCATGAAAATATATGTTCTAAGAAATATGATGTTTAATTTGTTGACTGTAACTTAATAACTGCTTGTGAATAAAATTTGATTTCCACGAAAATTAAGTATAATTACGTGTGTGTGCGCACGTGTTTATATATATATATATATATATATATATATATACAGGGGATGGACAAAATAATATAAACACCATGCAATATAGTACATTTTTTTTGTATGTTGGCAACACTGCTTCTGTGTAAATAATGCGACGCGTATGTATTACACAGTTTACGTGCCAAGTCTTCTAGGTTATATTTCAGTGTATTATACGCTTTGTTCCGCGACTGTTAAAACAAGCGATCGGTGAAATGTGTGATCTCTCAGACTTCGAAAGAGGGCAAATCGTTGGTGCAGTGTTAGCGGGAGCGTCTGTGACGAAAACAGCTGAATTGTTTAACGTTTCACGAGCAACAGTATCCACGGTAATGACAGCATACACAAAACATGGTAAAACATCATCGGCAAAGAGGAATAGTGGGCGAAACCCAAAGTTAACTGACAGAGACCGACGAACATTAAAACGAATTGTGGCCAGACAACATAAAACTTGCGCAGCAAAAGTGACAGCAGAACTCAACACTCACTTGAGTAATACTTTTTCGACAAAAACAGTACGGCGGGAGCTCCACAAAGCTAACATTCATAGAAGGGCTGCAATTGCGAAACCCTTTATAACGGAAGTCAACGCTAAGCTGCGAAATAAGTGGTGCCAAGGTCATAAAACCTGGACACTTGATGATTGGAAGAATGTGGTATGGTCCGATAAATCATCGTTTACATTGTTTCCTACAAACGGCCGAGTTTATGCATGGAGAATCCCAAAATAAGCCTACTATGCAGACTGCCTGTTTCTTACAGTCAAGCATGGGGGAGGTTCCGTTATGATTTGGGCGGCTTTATCGTGGTATTCAGCTGGTCCTCTCATTCACATCACTGGCCGGATTACTGCGAATGAATATCTCGATATCCTCAATGATGAAGTTCTTACTATGACTAGCATATTGCTGCCAAACACAACCATATTCCAAGATAATAATGCGCCCATACACAAAGCCAAAAAGGTTCAGTCTTGATTTGAGGAGCATCAGAATATCGTCAAACATCTTCCCTGGCCAGACCTCAACATAATCGAACCGTTATGGGGAGTTTTAGAGCAGAGAGTGAGGAGCAGATTTCCATCTCCAACATCATTGAAGCAATTGGTGGATGTTTTGGTACAATAATGGGGCAACATTCAGTTGGAAACCATTCAGACACTCTACGAATCTATTCCGCGATGAATTGCAGCTGTTCTAAAAGCAAATAGTGGCCCAACACCTTATTAATAAATAAATATTGTGTATATGTCAGGTGCTCATATTATTTTGTCCATCCCCTATATATATATATATACACACACACACAGACAGAGTAAAATCACACTTTTATGACAACCTGCTGGTATTCAGAGTAATCGCCCTTCGCAGCAAGGACAGCAGCTAAACGAACTGGCAGTGACTCAGTCAGGTGCTTTTGGGTTTCCACGGGTATCTGGAGCCATGCTGTCTGCAGTGCGTCCCACAACTCTTGAAGGGTGCGTGGCGGAGGAGACAGATGGCGAACACGACGGTTGAGATAATCCCACAGATGTTCAATTGGATACACATCGGGTCTGTTTGGGGGTCTGGGAAGAACTTTGAAGTCTTGACTGTGCTCTTTCAGCCACGTGCAGACACTTCTAGCCGTGTGGCAAGGCGAATTATCGTGCTGGAAGATCCCATCCTCCAGAGGAAAGACAATTATCACGTAATGGTGGACGTGATCGACGAGGACGCATTCATAAGCAAACCAAATAAGAGTGCCATCCACGCAGATGATGGGACGTAGATAATACCACGAGAACATTCCCCAAACCATAACTTTGCCTCCACTGTGTTCGTCCAGCGATGGATGCAGGGTGTCGGTTCTCCGACGTTTCTCGCCGGACACGCTGTCGTCCATCCGTTCTATGCAGCTGAAAACGTGAATTGCCGGAGACCACCCGTCGCCAATCAGCAGCGGTCCAGTCTCCATACTGTGGAGAAAATTCCCGTCGTTTTCGTCGATGCACCTGTGTTAGCATGGGTGCAGTCACCCTCCGTCTACCCCGGAGCTCCATTCGCGGAAGGGTTCACTGAAATGTTGCGGTAGTTACGTGTCTGGAATCCCCTTGGTTCATTTGGACGGTGAGCTGTTCCACTGTAGTCTGTCGGTTGGCTTTCACGCACCGTCGTAGTCGACGTTCACCTCGGACATCAATGGCGCGTGGAGCTCCGCAGTTTCCACGATGGTTATTCCCAATGGTTCAATTCGTCCACTCACGATACACCTTTACCACAGAGGCACGTGAACAGTTCACAAACGTCGCTGTTTCAGAAATGTTGCCCCCCTTGCCCCAAAAGACGATGATCATCCCTTTTTGCAACTCGGTTAAATCGCCTTAGACTGTCGGTCACATTATATACCCGCTTCACTAGCCCACGTCATGGGCTACGCGCAGAAGATGGCACTTCTAGCAGGTGGTCATAATAATGTGATTCGACTGTGTGTGTGTATGTATATATCAAGAAAGAGAGACACACTGGGCTGGCAGTCATGCCTCGTACTCCCATTTTTTCACAGCTTTAGGCCTAGCTACGGACCTGCAATTCAAATCAGTAGTATCGGAACACAGCGAGGATGCCATTGAATGCTGTTTTAACCTACTTTTGGAAGGAAAGATAGACTTGCAAAATAATTTTTTTGTTTGTGTGCATGTGGGTGGGTATGTCTCTGATGTTAAGAGCCACCCAAAACTCTCCACTCCACTATTATCAGAGTTTCGAAATAAACAACAGCTGTCGGATCACGAGGCCAGTTCAGCACCTGATTCGTTCCGTTTGTTCGCCGGCCGACGCACTACTTTCAACCGACAAAAAGAAGTGCACGGAAGTGCCATGAGAAAATCGATGCATGGGTAATGAAAACAATATTACATACCGCTAATGTTTTAAAAACGTTCGTAACAGTCGTTTACTCTCCATATCTTCCGGCTACGCGCGATATGAAGGCACGGCTAATGCCAGCCACTAGACAACTCGTGTGTCAAACTGCACGTATTTGTCATCCTCCAATGTAACTGTAGTCCTATTCTTAAAGAAACACGGACTGTGCTTGTAAAACGTGATAAATAATTCAATGTAACATATGCTTGGGAGCGAATGTACCACTAAATTCACTTATAGATAACAGATAAGAAGAAACTGCTACCAGCGTACGATCTTCGTGCACGGCGGTCGGCAGCCAATGAAAATACATACACTTGTGTTTCCACGACTCAGGTAAGACAGAACTCTTAACAGTAGTTACTTTAAATTTAACAATTAACGAATTTATTTGTCAGCTATCATGGAAGTCATCATCGCCAAAAATGTTCTGTTCTTTATGTGCGTATTCCAGTAATTACCGTACTTTTCAACCATCGCCAAACTTAATGAGGAATTCCTTACGCTGTATCAAAATTTTTAACACATGTTTCAACTATGTTATTCATTGACAATTTCATCGAAGTGGTTTTTAGATGTTTGCGTAGTTTTATCAATGGTTTTGTTTTGCAGCTGATAACTGCAAGAAAAATTTGACTCTACGTACAAAAAAATAGATATTTACGGAAAGATAACCATGTAGAGAAAAAAATAATTAAAGAAAACAGACGAAAGTCACCGAGTTTCATAATTAAGGAACAACTTTTGTAAGGAATAGTAACTATTAGAATACTGTAGACTAAAAGAATAAACAAGATTTAAGCTTTGACTTCAAAACGTCCGTAATTAAACTGTGAATATTTTGGCTACTAACATAAATTAATGAGCTTATAATGTATCTAATTTGTTGCGCACATATATGAATTTGGATCTTTTTCAACGGAGAAGAAATTTTGAACGCCACTTGTGTTAATATTTTATTTATTTATTACAGACTAGTAAATTGCATTGGTTGCTTAATTTTCATAGAGACTAGGGGCATCACTTACAATAAATAATATTACTATATCAATAACTTGCTTTTGTTTTACGTGATTATTATTTTAATGTCGTTATGTTTTCCATACAAAGCACTCTTATAGTCTATCCTGAGGATACTAAGCCCATCAGCCACTATCTATTTTTCATAATATAAGGGACGAACTTACCAATATGGAATTCGGAAATTTTTTCAAAGCTGCTAACTCAGGTCCTTGTCGCAGGAAGACTACCAAAGCGGACATTTATAAGCAAAGTAGGGGTTTTCTTCTAGAGCAGATATTTCCACCTTAATCGCTAGGAACTGATCACAGTAGGTACACTGCGTGTAATACAAAAGTGGTAGCGTACGCGTCATTACGAGAAAGAAATTGGTTAACAACGATATATGTGGTTTTTATAACTTTGTAAGAATGAAATATATATATATATATATATATATATATATTCGTCCCAATGGAAAGCGCAATCTATTCAGTCACCCACATCTATACCTGAACATGAGAGGGTAAAGTACATAACACAAATTACGTATAAAAAATTAAGGCAAAGTTTTATATTCGCATTTGACGAAAAAGGATGGCGGAAATTTTTTTTTTGGATGGAATTCTTTAGGAGTTTGTACCGAAATATGTTTCGATCGGGTGTTGATACTGTGGAGAGTACGCAGTTTACCCAGAATTCCGTTCATGACATCTCGGCAAGAAAGGGACGTGGACCTTGATGATATCCCCCTCCACGCGACATCCTCTTTCACACCAACCACTCAAGGAGTTTCCAACTGAAATCCTCTGCGTTAACTAAACTCCCCCTCCACAACAGCTGTGCTGGCGCGGAAGCGGGTTTGTTTTCGGAATGAAGGCGTGGCGAGGGTAGGTCTGCTTGAGGAGAGAAGGGCGAACAAACACAGTCCTAATGCTCGCCCGTTTAGACGAACAGAGCTAGCGAAGGGCAGGTAACCTAGGGATTCTCCTTTAACTGTCGGTTAAGGGGGGATAAGTCCCCGCCATCTTGGATTTAAGGAATTTTCGCTGTTACTTGCATTTACAGATTTTATACTTTATTTCGGGGAATCGACAAAGCATAGAACATTGCTTCGCACATGTACTAAACAATTCTGTGAGTAAATTTTTGTCGCAATCATTCGTTGCAAGAAAAAAATTACGCATTTATTGCCTGCAGTCACTAGTCAAAAATAAATAAATGCGGTAGAGTTGTAATAGTTTGATGAAGCTTTGAAAACTATTATCTATGCCATGGCGTGGGAAAAATTTCGCTAACCATTCATAAAAGAAAACTATAGTAAAAATAGTGAAAATCCAAGATGGCGGAACCTGCTCCCTCTTAACAGAACACAACAATCAAACCTTGGTAAACTGCTCATCCATGGAACTCATGGCTACTTCTTGTGAAAATGTCGTCATGGAAAGATAATTTCTTATTTATGTACGCACCTCAAATATCACGAAAGATATATTTACATATGAAAATGTAGCACATTTTACGTGCCGATAATGATTTATTTACTGAGGGGAACAGAAGTATCACTTCAAGGCACCCGTCTACATGGAGCTATTTTCCGCACTTGAGGCCCACGAGTGGAGAAACGGTAAGGGCGAAACTGCCGCGCGCAACAAGTGCGACGTCACCGCTACGCGCAAGGCTCCGAGCTGGCGCGCAGGCTTCCCGTTTAACACAGTTTACCATGGGACTTGAAGAGGTGACTCTATAATTTCTTTGGTAGTACTTTTGAAGCAAGTTTCACCCAAGGCTCTATACCAGTTTCGTAGGTATTTATTTGCCCGGAAGATCTTAAGCTATAAAGGTGTGAAAACGTCGGTTTTGACCATGTTTAAGGGCTTCAGAATAATAACTGAAATAAGGATTTAATGCTGAAAGGTATATTCCGCCCTAGTATGAAGTTTTAAGCGTGTAAACAGATTGTGCGCACGTGAAATAGTTTATTGTAACTTGTATTTCAAATGCACTGCAGCCCAGTTTGCGCGCCAGGGATTCCATGCGTATTTCGTTGATTATCAGTTAGCGTTTTACGTCGCTTGGTCATTCATATAAACACAGAAAGCTTTGGATCCTTTAAAATCATTCTGGACTTCAGAACACAAGATATCTACTCGGTGCTCGTATATTTAGTGATCCCTGAAGTGGGATACACCACCAATTCCGCCTCCTCGTGAATCCTTTGCGTGGACCGTCCTTACCCCTAAATACAGAGTTATAACTTTAGTAGTTTAAAAACGAAATGTGTATCTTCCGAATCAAATGTGTGGAAGAATCTACTCGGTAAACACCAGAAATGTTTCGATGTATCGTAAAGCGAAAGGTAACTTCCGTTTTAGTGCAATGCAATAATGCATAACAACATAGGCTGAAATGTTTTATTGACTTCACTTGCCATAGAAATTTAATGTTTTTATATTGACGTACGTTTTGCTCAGTGCAAGAAGTAGCGCCCGTTGGCCATACACTCAACTATTTTCTTGAAAATCAATTTTCTCGATAGACATATTTTTACGTTTAGTGGTGTGTTTGTATGTCCGTGTCGTGGATGTAAGTCGCCTGCTCGCATGAAAATCGGGCGTTGAGAAACCCAGTGGGCTGAACCAGATTCGTTAAGGGATGGAGGTCTTAATTAAATAAAAGAGTTAATTATGGTTTCCTAATTTTATTTAGAATAACTACAAACAAAATTATATCAACTTCACCCACTCGTATGTATTAAAAAAACAAAAAAAATCGAAATAAATATTTTAGATTTTAAAAATGTTTACATAACACACTTAGTTCAACGTTATGGCATGGAACTACTTTTTCTGCCTCGCCATCCACTTTGCTGGATGCTTGCCAGTCAGTCTGCCCAACTAAATATATGCACGTAAGGGTAACGACATTTCTCAAAGGTCGATTTCAAAAGTGCTTTATTAACCACTAGCAAACCGGCCCGGCTTCGCCCGGGTACAATTTAGTTTTAACAGCGATACGCTAACAAATTAATTGGGAAAATACAATTACAATATTATATGATAGTAAATTAGTAAACGACTATCACATATAACATACATACATACACGTCACGCCTGTCTCCCAGAGGGGTAGGCAGAGATTATGGACCTCCATTTACCTCCTTCGCTTTATCCACATTCATACATCTCTAATATAACAATATATTATATGACAGTGGTTCAAAAAATTTATTTGTATACAAAATTAATCGGTTTGCCTCCGACCGCCAGCACAAAAATATTTCAGGGGACTATATTTTTTTATGTTCAACTTTGACTCGCGAATGAAACGCTTGCATGTTTTAAGGGTAGTCAGTGCCATCTAGTTTCATACAAAACAGCTTGGTGTATGTTGGTATTACACGTTCCCAGCCGTTGAAGAATTAGGTTTTCTTGTTATTCCACAGGAACCGTACAATTTTCCGGGATATAAAGTATCCTATGTCTTATTCCAGGACCTACAGTACATACATATCAAATTTCATCAAAATCCGCTCAGCCGTTATGGAGCTGAGTGGTAACAAACACACACACAGACTTTCGCATTTATAATATTTCAGTAGGATAGTAGAATGAGCAGCCTATAAAAATTTGGTGGCCGCTACGCACTGAAGATTGTATTACCTTTAAAACAAACATTGCATAATAATTCATAGGCACGTGAACACATAAAATTAATGTTCAAGAACATACGCATAAATGTAAAGCATGAGAGCTGATAATGCCATCTTTACTTAGATAAATAAGGAAAATAAATATGTTTTTATTGCCTCAAAATATATGACCTAGTAAAGCATAAGATAGACTGGATTCAGTGTGTTTGACTCTAAAAAAAAAATTGCATTCACATTTAACTGTATTTGGCTGCAAGGGTAAAATTGCGGGTGGGAAATAAAAATCCTAAACATCGTAACGCCGTCCAATAGATAAAAATATGAAACTTCGGTTTAGGCATATCAAAGCACTTAATGAAATAAGTGTATTCTACAATAAAAAAAGTATCGTCAACATGTTGACCAAAACGCCCTTTAAAGGCATCTCTCTCATATATGGTGGGGAATATCAGCTAAAATTGTATGTTTACATTAATAATAATAATAATATTTTTAACATTATAAAGGGATAACGGATACTTTTCTTTTAATTTAAAAGTATTCTTAACTCATTAAAACCGGGGCAGTGTTGCACAGGTACTGTCTGATTTTTTTACTATTTCTTTTTCTTGAGTGGCGCATCTCTCCAAAATTTACAGGAAGTTTGGTTCGGAGATGGTGGATGCTGAGGGGTTTCCAACCAATGGTGGCTGACTAGACGCGAAGTTTTGCCAGAAGAGCATCTAGGACTAGCCGGTGGCGAGGATGGGTTGGAAATGGTCAACTTTTTTTTTTTTTGAAGTGTAGAAAGTGTTGTACCCAGAATTACGTGTATGTGTAGTGTTGCCCTTCCGACCAGGAGGTTTTTACGGGCTAATCTGCAAAATGATGGGTGTGTGTTACTTACATTTCGGTGAAATGGGTCTGTGTATTGAAGGGGAGTATGCCGGTTTTAAGGCGTTCCGGCACATGCAGATAACGACAAAGGCAAACGCCCGGGCATGGTAAGGGGATGCGGGAAACTGACATACGGTACACCACAATGAGAGTGTAAATGAAAAGTAAAGCGATTGCCAACGATTGGAGTGCTTCCTCAAGGACACACGCAACTTACCTCGATGGTGGTCCAGAGATATCGGGGGAGCTCCGGTCGCAATGGGCGGACGGTGTTCAACGCCACCCAGACGGATGGTATGAGAAGTGAAATGTTGTTAGGAGGCAACTATCAAAAAAATTTACAAGACAATTGTTATCGTTAATCACGCATACCATAGGGGCGAGTTTATCATGTTCTAATACTGGGCCGGCATCATTATCATGCTCAGTCTCGGGAACGACCCCCGGACCGCGGACTCGAGTGAACACTCACGAAATATTTTGACGAGGAGCAGGAAGTGCACTGCAGGTTGCCTACACTCGCGCCGCACACAACTGGCTTTTGCATTCTGCTTTGCTCTGGGCTTTTGCTGTGTGCAGAGTGCATGCGGTATTGAGCTTGGGCTAGGGTACACGACGATACTGTGCCATACAATCCGAGGTATGAATATATATAGTTTTATAGATACATGAGATAGAAACACGTGATTAAGAAAAGTGGTAGCAGTAATACGACTTCTCATGGTATTGCTAGTACAATTTTTTACTCTAATTTAGAAAAAAAATCTAAATGCATCGCACATACATAGCGTCATACTAATATATAAACTTATCTTTAATGGAACTAAGACTACAAAAATAGGCTCGAAATGATATTTATTCACACAGCGGTAGTTGTTAATTTTATTAGATTACTCAAATTGAGTGCTCTAATGATCGGCGTATTGTACTTCTAACCACCTTCCTCAAAATCCCTTCCATTTGTTTACAATGCAAGTTGGACTCTGGGTCGCGTATTTCAATCATCTTATTTTCCCGTCAGGCATATCTTAAGTTCGTACACATCTTTTGGAAAGATGTTGTACTAAACATAGTTTTACTAACAGTAATTTCCTTTCCATAGTTATAGATTTTCCACCTGCTACTGCTACTTTTACAGACTTTTTATTTTCATTGCTTTTAAATGCACAACATTTAATAATTTTAATCATAGGTGTACTTAAGGTAACACACGATATATTTGTATTAGGATGTGAATTTAACTTTGACTGTGTAAATAATAGTGCGTTGTTTTGTTTTTAACATTTTGTACTAGTGTCTAGGGACTTTTGAAGGTTTATAAAATTATGATGGAAGAACTGAAGTTGATTATGAAGACAGAGCAGGTATTTAATTGAACTATTATGATATACATTAAATATAAGGTATTTGCGAGGGAGGTCCTAATATTAATATGTATATGATTTACCTGAATGGTACAGCCACCGGAGGCTGAGTGTTGAGTCGGAAGGCGACGAGCGGCACGCTGCATCTTGATGGCTTCATCTCGGCGTGGGTACATAGACAGACACGCTGACAGACCTCGCGTGCAAAGTGTTGACGTATTATATAGTTACTGGTGGCGTAATTGTCCCAAATACCGTGCCGCCGGGAGGGGAGCTCCGCTGTCGCTTCACTGATGTGGTTTATAAACTCTTATTGCTGTAATGTGTTTGGGATTCTTCGCCTGGCCTGGATACCAACGCGTCGCTGCTGTTCGCTAGGCTTGTCCGCCTTTACTGAATAATACACTTAAGTCAAGGCGATATATACACGACTGCTACAACAACTCTTGGAAGTTAGAAGTTATTTTAATAACAAGGGGGTGGCAGCTTTATAAGAAGGAATCTTTTAAGAGGGAATCTTCTCAAGGGCGGCTCACACACACTAACATAACTAGCATTTTCATCTTAACCTAAGCATCCCGGAGCAGGATTGAAACAATCATGCACTGCCACAGAGAAAAATTTGAAAGATAAAGATAAATTTTTTTAATTAGTACTGGATAAAGAGCGAGTGAATTTAGCTTCGTTTAGAAAAAAATCGAATGATTGTGAACGTAAATGTGATCATCACAAGCTTACCTCACTTAAATAAACTAGTAATCTCAGTCATAACGAAACATTTATATTTTGAGAAATTCCGACCAGCTATGCCATTTTTTTTATGTTTATCAAAGTACTGAGCCAATCACCCTCGTCGTGAAACAACCATTTAACTATTAAACATATATTCAATTCCTTTGCCGTCTCGAGAGTCAATCCTTCTGGCAGCGGTGGTTATGTTCAAAGTGCAATAACTAAGGTTTACAAATTGTTTCGTGAAAACTTAATTTTTCCAACTGGTAACAGTAAATGCTACCTCAGAAACTAACAGCCTAGCAGTCAAATATTTATTGCATTTTTATGATCCATTATAAATTCAAAACAATTTTTATTCGGAAATGTCGAGAATATGAAGTTTACAGTTGTAAAAAAAACATAATTTTTATAATTTGTTGCATGAGCATTTTATTATAGCTTTGGGGCATCTTACTTCTCTTTACTTCACCCCCCCCCC